>MU847927.1:0-19177 GCA_032690845.1 Eleusine coracana subsp. coracana
AAACGAGCATAACTTTGCATCCGTTGTCCTATCAGGGCATACTCTTTTTTTTCTAGAAAGCTTGCGGCGAGGCCAACACCGACAATAAGCGAAATTCAAAGAGTAGAAGTATATAATTTTTTTCAAAATAAATACTTTCCTATAGTTAAGATGCCACCCCGAATACCTCCTATTGCCAGCATGTTACATTCAATACAGCGTCGAACTCCATCGGGGTTGAGGACTCGCCCACCGTATCATGAACTGTGCCTAGACTACCGAGTTATGGGTACACAAGGAACGCATGGAAGGTAACCCGCATCCCTCGGCCACGCGGTTCCAGCACCCGTGGGTGTAAGCACATGAAAAATGAGACCTATAACCTAAAACGAGCATAACTTTTGCATCCGTTATCCGATTGGGGCATACTCTTTTCGTAGAAAGCTTGCGGCGAGGCCAACACCAACAAAAAGGAAATTTTAAAGAGTAGAATAGTATATAATTTTACAAAAAAATAAATACAACCCTATGGTTATGATACAACCCTGAGTACCTCCTACTGCTAGCATGTTACATTCAATAGAGCGTCAAACTCCATCGCTGTGGAGGACTCGCCCACCGTATCATGAATCGCGCCTAGACTACCGAGTTATGGGTACACAAGGAACCATGGAAGGTAACCCACATCCCTCGGCCACGCGGTTCAGCACATCGTGGGTGTAAGCACATGAAAAATGAGACCTATAACCTAAAACGAGCGTAACATTTGCGTCCGTTGTCTGTTAGGGGCATACTTTTTTCTAGAAAGCTTGCGATGAGGCCAACACTGTCAGAAAGTGAAACTCAAAGAGTAGAATAGTATATAATTTTATAAAAAATAAATACTTTCCTATGGTTGAGATACCGCCCCGAGTACCTCCTACTACTAGCATGTTACATTCAATACAATGTCAAACTCCATCGCTGTGGAGGACTCGCCCACTGTATCATGAACTGCGCCAAGACAACCGAGTTTACGGGTATACAAGAAACCATGGAAGGTAACCGACATCCCTCATCCACGTGGTTCAGCACACCGTGGGTATAAGCACATGAAAAATGTGACCTATAACATAAAATGAGCATAGCTTTTGCATCCATTGTCCTATCGGGGCATACTCTTTTTTCTAGAAAGCTTGCGGCGAGGCCAACACTGACAATAAGCGAAAATCAAAGAGTAGAATAGTATATAATTTTTTCAAAATAAATACTTTCCTAATGTTAAGATACCACCCTGAATACCTCCTATTACCAGCATGTTACATTCAATACAACGTCGAACTCCATCGTGGTGGAGGACTCGCCCACCGTATCACGAATCGCGCCTAGACTACCGAGTTTATGGGTACACAAGGAACCATGGAAGGTAACCCGCATCCCTCGGCCACACGGTTCAGCACATCGTGGGTATAAGAACATGAAAAATGACACCTATAACCTAAAACGAGTGTAACTTTTGCGTCCGTTGTCTGTTAGGGGCATACTTTTTTTCTAGAAAGCTTGTGGCGAGGCCAACACCGACAAAAAGCGAAATTCAAAGAGTAGAATAGTATATAATTGAACAAAAAATAAATACATCCCTATGGTTGAGATACAGCCCCGAGTACCTACTATTGCTAGTATGTTACATTCAATACAGCGTCGAACTCCATCGCTGTGGAGGACTCGTCCACCGTATCATGAACAACGCCTAGACTACCGAATTTACGGGTATACAAGGAACCATGGAAGGTAACCCATATCCCTCGTCTACGCGGTTCAGCACACCGTGGGTGTTAGCACATGAAAAATGAGACATATAACCTAAAACCAGCATAACTTTTGCATCCGTTGTCCTATCGGGGCATACCTTTTTCTCGAAAGCTTGCGGCGAGGCCAATACCGACAATAATGGAAATTCAAAGAGTAGAATAGTATATAATTTTTTTCAAAATAAATACTTTCCTATGGTTAAGATACCGCCCTGAATACCTCCTACTGCCAGCATGTTACATTCAATACAGCGTCGAACTCCATCGTGGTGGAGGACTCGCCCACCGTATCATGAACCGCGCCTAGACTACCAAGTTTATGGGTACACAAGGAACCATGGAAGGTACCCGCATCCCTCGGCTACGCGGTTCAGCACACCGTGGGTGTAAGCACATGAAAAGTGAGACCTATAACCTAAAACGAGCATAACTTTTACATCTGTTGTCCGATCAGGGCATACTGTTTTTTTCTAGAAAGCTTGTGGCAAGGCCAATGCCGACAAAAAGCAAAATTCAAAGAGTAGAATAGTATATAATTTTTACAAAAAATAAATACTTCCCTATGGTTGAGATACCGCCCCGAGTACCTCCTACTGCCACCATGTTACATTCAATACAGCGTCGAACTCCATCGTGGTGGAGGACTCGCCCACCGTATCACGAATCGCGCCTAGACTACCGAGTTTATGGGTACACATGGAACCATGGAAGGTAACCCGCATCCCTCGGCCACACGGTTCAGCACACCGTGGGTATAAGAACATGAAAAATGACACCTATAACCTAAAACGAGCATAACTTTTGCGTCCGTTGTCTGTTAGGGGCATACTTTTTTTCTAGAAAGCTTGCGGCGAGGCCAACACCGACAAAAAGCGAAATTCAAAGAGTAGAATAGTATATAATTGAACAAAAAATAAATACATCCCTATGGTTGAGATACAACCCTGAGTACCTACTATTGCTAGTATGTTACATTCAATACAGCGTTGAACTCCATCGCTGTGGAGGACTCGTCCACCGTATCATGAACAACGCCTAGACTACCGAATTTACGGGTATACAAGGAACCATGGAAGGTAACCCATATCCCTCGTCTACGCGGTTTAGCACACCGTGGGTGTTAGCACATGAAAAGTGAGACCTATAACCTAAAACAAGCATAACTTTTACATCTGTTGTCCGATCAGGGCATACTTTTTTTTTCTAGAAAGCTTGTGGCAAGGCCAATGCCGACAAAAAGCAAAATTCAAAGAGTAGAATAGTATATAATTTTTACAAAAAATAAATACTTCCCTATGATTGAGATAACCGCCCCGAGTACCTCCTACTGCCACCATGTTACATTCAATACAGCGTCGAACTCCATCGTGGTGGAGGACTCGCCCACCGTATCATGAACCGCGCCTAGACTACCAAGTTTATGGGTACACAAGGAACCATGGAAGGTAACCCGCATCCCTCGGCTACGCGGTTCAGCACACCGTGGGTGTAAGCACATGAAAAGTGAGACCTATAACCTAAAACGAGCATAACTTTTACATCTGTTGTCCGATCAGGGCATACTTTTTTTTTCTAGAAAGCTTGTGGCAAGGCCAATGCCGACAAAAAGCAAAATTCAAAGAGTAGAATAGTATATAATTTTTACAAAAAATAAATACTTCCCTATGATTGAGATACCGCCCCGAGTACCTCCTACTGCCACCATGTTACATTCAATACAGCGTCGAACACCATCGTGGTGGAGGACTCGCCCACCGTATCATGAACCGCGCCTAGACTACCAAGTTTATGGGTACACAAGGAACCATGGAAGGTAACCCGCATCCCTCGGCTACGCGGTTCAGCACGCCGTGGGTGTAAGCACATGAAAAGTGAGACCTATAACCTAAAACGAGCATAACTTTTACATCTGTTGTCTGATCAGGGCATACTTTTTTTTTCTAGAAAGCTTGTGGCAAGGCCAATGCCGACAAAAAGCAAAATTCAAAGAGTAGAATAGTATATAATTTTTACAAAAAATAAATACTTCCCTATGATTGAGATACCGCCCCGAGTACCTCCTACTGCCACCATGTTACATTCAATACAGCGTCGAACTCCATCGTGGTGGAGGACTCGCCCACCGTATCATGAACCGCGCCTAGACTACCAAGTTTATGGGTACACAAGGAACCATGGAAGGTAACCCGCATCCCTCGGCTACGCGGTTCAGCACACCGTGGGTGTAAGCACATGAAAAGTGAGACCTATAACCTAAAACGAGCATAACTTTTACATCTGTTGTCCGATCAGGGCATACTTTTTTTTTCTAGAAAGCTTGTGGCAAGGCCAATGCCGACAAAAAGGAAAATTCAAAGAGTAGAATAGTATATAATTTTTACAAAAAATAAATACTTCCCTATGATTGAGATACCGCCTCGAGTACCTCCTACTGCCAGCATGTTACATTCAATACAGCGTCGAACTCCATCGTGGTGGAGGACTCGCCCACCGTATCATGAACCGCGCCTAGACTACCAAGTTTATGGGTACACAAGGAACCATGGAAGGTAACCCGCATCCCTCGGCTACGCGGTTCAGCACACCGTGGGTGTAAGCACATGAAAAGTGAGACCTATAACCTAAAACGAGCATAACTTTTACATCTGTTGTCCGATCAGGGCATACTTTTTTTCTAGAAAGCTTGTGGCAAGGCCAATGCCGACAAAAAGCAAAATTCAAAGAGTAGAATAGTATATAAATTTTACAAAAAATAATACTTCCCTATGGTTGAGATACCGCCCCGAGTACCTCCTACTGCTAGCATGTTACATTCAATACAACGTCAAACTCCATCGTTGCGGATGAATCGCCCACCGTATCATGAACTGCACCTAGACTACCGAGTTTCCGAGTACACAAGGAACCATGGAAGGTAACCCGCATCCCTCGGCCATGCGGTTCAGCACACTGTGGGTGTAAGCACATGAAAAATGAGACCTATTACCTAAAACGAGGATAACTTTTGCGTCTGTTGTCTGTTCGGGGCATACTTTTTTTTCTAGAAAGCTTGCGGTGAGGCTAACACCGATAGATAGCGAAATTCAAAGAGTAGAATAGTATATTAGTTTACAAAAAATAAATACTTCCCTGTGGTTGAGAGACCACCCCGAGTACCTCCTACTGCTAGCATGTACATTCAATACAACGTCAAACTCCATCGCTGTGGAGGACTCGCCCACCGTATCATGAACCGCGCCTAGACTACCGAGTTTACGGGTATACAAGGAACCATGGAAGGTAACCCACATCCCTGGTCCATGCGGTTCAGCACACCATGGGTGTAAGCACATGAAAAATGAGACATATAACCTAAAACGAGCATAACTTTTGCATCCGTTGTCCAATCGGGGCATACTTTTTTTCTAGAAAGCTTGCAGCGAGGCCAACACTGACAATAAACGAAATTCAAAGAGTAGAATAGTATATAATTTTTTTCAATATAAATACTTTCCTATGGTTAAGATACCGCCCGAATACTTCCTACTGCTAGCATGTTACATTCAATACGGCGTCGAACTCCATCGTGGTGGAGGACTCGCCCACCATATCATTAACCGCGCCTTGACTACCGAGTTTATGGGTACACAAGGAACCATGGAAGGTAACCCGCATCCCTCAGCCACGCGATTAAGCACACCGTGGGTGTAAGCACATGAAAAATGAGACCTATAACCTAAAGCGAGCATAACTTTTGCATCCGTTGTCCGATCAGGGCATACTTTTTTTTCTAGAAAGCTTGTGGCGAGGCCAACACCGATAAACAGTGAAATTCTAACAGTAGAATAGTATATAATTTTTTTCAAAATAAATACTTTCCTATGGTTAAGATACCGCCCCGAATACCTCCTACTGCCAACATGTTATATTCAATACAGCGTCGAACTCCATCGTGGTGGAGGACTCGCCCACCGTATCATGAACCATGCCTAGACTATCGAGTTTATGGGTACACAAGGAACCATGGAAGGTACCCGCATCCCTCGGCCACGCGGTTCAGCACACCGTGGGTGTAAGCACATGAAAAATGAGACCTATAACCTAAAACGAGCATAACTTTTGCACCTGTTGTCCTATTGGGGCATAGTTTTTTTTCTAGAAAGCTTGCGGCGAGGCCAATACCGACAAAAAGCAAAATTCAAAGAGTAGAATAGTATATATGTTTTACAAAAAATAAATACTTCCCTGTGGTTGAGATACCGCCACGAGTACCTCCTACTGCTAGCATGTTACATTCAATACAACGTCAAACTCCATCGTTGCGGATGAATCGCCCACCGTATCATGAACTGCACCTAGACTACCGAGTTTCCGAGTACACAAGGAACCATGGAAGGTAACCCGCATCCCTCGGCCATGCGGTTCAGCACATTGTGGGTGTAAGCACATGAAAAATGAGACCTATTACCTAAAACGAGCATAACTTTTGCGTCTGTTGTCTGTTAGGGGCATACTTTTTTTTCTAGAAAGCTTGCGGTGAGGCCAACACCGATAGATAGCGAAATTCAAAGAGTAGAATAGTATATTAGTTTACAAAAAATAAATACTTCCCTGTGGTTGAGAGACCACCCCGAGTACCTCCTACTGCTAGCATGTACATTCAATACAACGTCAAACTCCATCGCTGTGGAGGACTCGCCCACCGTATCATGAACCGCGCCTAGACTACCGAGTTTACGGGTATACAAGGAACCATGGAAGGTAACCCACATCCCTGGTCCATGCGGTTCAGCACACCATGGGTGTAAGCACATGAAAAATGAGACATATAACCTAAAACGAGCATAACTTTTGCATCCGTTGTCCAATCGGGGCATACTTTTTTTTCTAGAAAGCTTGCAGCGAGGCCAACACTGACAATAAACGAAATTCAAAGAGTAGAATAGTATATAATTTTTTTCAAAATAAATACTTTCCTATGGTTAAGATACCGCACGAATACTTCCTACTGCTAGCATGTTACATTCAATACAGCGTCGAACTCCATCGTGGTGGAGGACTCGCCCACCATATCATTAACCGCGCCTTGACTACCGAGTTTATGGGTACACAAGGAACCATGGAAGGTAACCCGCATCCCTCAGCCACGCGATTAAGCACACCGTGGGTGTAAGCACATGAAAAATGAGACCTATAACCTAAAGCGAGCATAACTTTTGCATCCTGTTGTCCGATCAGGGCATACTTTTTTTTTCTAGAAAGCTTGTGGCGAGGCCAACACCGATAAACAGTGAAATTCAAACAGTAGAATAGTATATAATTTTTTCAAAATAAATACTTTCCTATGGTTAAGATACCGCCCCGAATACCTCCTAATGCCAACATGTTATATTCAATACAGCGTCGAACTCCATCGTGGTGGAGGACTCGCCCACCGTATCAAGAACCATGCCTAGACTATCGAGTTTATGGGTACACAAGGAACCATGGAAGGTAACCCGCATCCCTCGGCCACGCGGTTCAGCACACCGTGGGTGTAAGCACATGAAAAATTAGACCTATAACCTAAAACGAGCATAACTTTTGCACCTGTTGTCCTATTGGGGCATAGTTTTTTTTTCTAGAAAGCTTGCGGCGAGGCCAACACCGACAAAAAGCAAAATTCAAATAGTAGAATAGTATATATGTTTTACAAAAAATAAATACTTCCCTGTGGTTGAGATACCGCCCCGAGTACCTCCTACTGCTAGCATGTTACATTCAATACAACGTCAAACTCCATCGTTGCGGATGAATCGCCCACCGTATCATGAACTGCACCTAGACTACCGAGTTTCCGAGTACACAAGGAACCATGGAAGGTAACCCGCATCCCTCGGCCATGCGGTTCAGCACACTGTGGGTGTAAGCACATGAAAAATGAGACCTATTACCTAAAACGAGCATAACTTTTGCGTCTGTTGTCTGTTAGGGGCATACTTTTTTTTCTAGAAAGCTTGCGGTGAGGCCAACACCGATACATAGCGAAATTCAAAGAGTAGAATAGTATATTAGTTTACAAAAAATAAATACTTCCCTGTGGTTGAGAGACCACCCCGAGTACCTCCTACTGCTAGCATGTACATTCAATACAACGTCAAACTCCATCGCTGTGGAGGACTCGCCCACCGTATCATGAACCGCGCCTAGACTACCGAGTTTACGGGTATACAAGGAACCATGGAAGGTAACCCACATCCCCGGTCCATGCGGTTCAGCACACTATGGGTGTAAGCACATGAAAAATGAGACATATAACCTAAAACGAGCATAACTTTTGCATCCGTTGTCCAATCGGGGCATACTTTTTTTTTCTAGAAAGCTTGCAGCGAGGCCAACACTGACAATAAACAAAATTCAAAGAGTAGAATAGTATATAATTTTTTTCAAAATAAATACTTTCCTATGGTTAAGATACTGCCCGAATACTTCCTACTGCTAGCATGTTACATTCAATACAGCGTCGAACTCCATCGTGGTGGAGGACTCGCCCACCATATCATTAACCGCTCCTTGACTACCGAGTTTATGGGTACACAAGGAACCATGGAAGGTAACCCGCATCCCTCAGCCACGCGATTAAGCACACCGTGGGTGTAAGCACATGAAAAATGAGACCTATAACCTAAAGCGAGCATAACTTTTGCATCCGTTGTCCGATCAGGGCATACTTTTTTTTTCTAGAAAGCTTGTGGCGAGGCCAACACCGATAAACAGTGAAATTCAAACAGTAAAATAGTATATAATTTTTTTCAAAATAAATACTTTCCTATGGTTAAGATACCGCCCCGAATACCTCCTAATGCCAACATGTTACATTCAATACAGCGTCGAACTCCATCGTGGTGGAGGACTCGCCCACCGTATCAAGAACCATGCCTAGACTATCGAGTTTATGGGTACACAAGGAACCATGGAAGGTAACCCGCATCCCTCGGCCACGCGGTTCAGCACACCGTGGGTGTAAGCACATGAAAAATGAGACCTATAACCTAAAACGAGCATAACTTTTGCACCTGTTGTCCTATTGGGGCATAGTTTTTTTTTCTAGAAAGCTTGCGGCGAGGCCAACACCGACAAAAAGCAAAATTCAAGTAGTAGAATAGTATATATGTTTTACAAAAAATAAATACTTCCCTGTGGTTGAGATACCGCCCCGAGTACCTCCTACTGCTAGCATGTTACATTCAATACAACGTCAAACTCCATCGTTGCGGATGAATCGCCCACCGTATCATGAACTGCACCTAGACTACCGAGTTTCCGAGTACACAAGGAACCATGGAAGGTAACCCGCATCCCTCGGCCATGCGGTTCAGCACACTGTGGGTGTAAGCACATGAAAAATGAGACCTATTACCTAAAACGAGCATAACTTTTGCGTCTGTTGTCTGTTAGGGGCATACTTTTTTTTCTAGAAAGCTTGCGGTGAGGCCAACACCGATAGATAGCGAAATTCAAAGAGTAGAATAGTATATTAGTTTACAAAAAATAAATACTTCCCTGTGGTTGAGAGACCACCCCGAGTACCTCCTACTGCTAGCATGTACATTCAATACAACGTCAAACTCCATCGCTGTGGAGGACTCGCCCACCGTATCATGAACCGCGCCTAGACTACCGAGTTTACGGGTATACAAGGAACCATGGAAGGTAACCCACATCCCTGGTCCATGCGGTTCAGCACACCATGGGTGTAAGCACATGAAAAATGAGACATATAACCTAAAACGAGCATAACTTTTGCATCCGTTGTCCAATCGGGGCATACTTTTTTTTTCTAGAAAGCTTGCAGCGAGGCCAACACTGACAATAAACAAAATTCAAAGAGTAGAATAGTATATAATTTTTTTCAAAATAAATACTTTCCTATGGTTAAGATACTGCCCGAATACTTCCTACTGCTAGCATGTTACATTCAATACAGCGTCGAACTCCATCGTGGTGGAGGACTCGCCCACCATATCATTAACCGCGCCTTGACTACCGAGTTTATGGGTACACAAGGAACCATGGAAGGTAACCCGCATCCCTCAGCCACGCGATTAAGCACACCGTGGGTGTAAGCACATGAAAAATGAGACCTATAACCTAAAGCGAGCATAACTTTTGCATCCGTTGTCCGATCAGGGCATACTTTTTTTTTCTAGAAAGCTTGTGGCGAGGCCAACACCGATAAACAGTGAAATTCAAACAGTAGAATAGTATATAATTTTTTTCAAAATAAATACTTTCCTATGGTTAAGATACCGCCCCGAATACCTCCTACTGCCAACATGTTATATTCAATACAGCGTCGAACTCTATCGTGGTGGAGGACTCGCCCACCGTATCATGAACCATGCCTAGACTATCGAGTTTATGGGTACACAAGGAACCATGGAAGGTAACCCGCATCCCTCGGCCACGCGGTTCAGCACACCGTGGGTGTAAGCACATGAAAAATTAGACCTATAACCTAAAACGAGCATAACTTTTGCACCTGTTGTCCTATTGGGGCATAGTTATTTTTTCTAGAAAGCTTGCGGCGAGGCCAACACCGACAAAAAGCAAAATTCAAAGAGTAGAATAGTATATATGTTTTACAAAAAATAAATACTTCCCTGTGGTTGAGATACCGCCCCGAGTACCTCCTACTGCTAGCATGTTACATTCAATACAACGTCAAACTCCATTGTTGCGGATGAATCGCCCACCGTGTCATGAACTACACCTAGACTACCGAGTTTACAAGTACACAAGGAACCATGGAAGGTAACCCGCATCCCTCGGCCACGCGGTTCAGCACACCGTGGGTGTAAGCACATGAAAAATTAGACCTATAACCTAAAACGAGCATAACTTTTGCACCTGTTGTCCTATTGGGGCATAGTTATTTTTTCTAGAAAGCTTGCGGCGAGGCCAACACCGACAAAAAGCAAAATTCAAAGAGTAGAATAGTATATATGTTTTACAAAAAATAAATACTTCCCTGTGGTTGAGATACCGCCCCGAGTACCTCCTACTGCTAGCATGTTACATTCAATACAACGTCAAACTCCATTGTTGCGGATGAATCGCCCACCGTGTCATGAACTACACCTAGACTACCGAGTTTACAAGTACACAAGGAACCATGGAAGGTAACCCGCATCCCTCGGCCATGCGGTTCAGCACACCGTGGGTGTAAGCACATGAAAAATGAGACCTATTACCTAAAACGAGCATAACTTTTGCGTCTGTTGTCTGTTAGGGGCATACTTTTTTTCTAGAAAGCTTGCGGTGAGGCCAACACCGACAGATAGCGAAATTCAAAGAGTAGAATAGTATATTAGTTTACAAAAAATAAATACTTCCCTGTGGTTGAGAGACCACCCCGAGTACCTCCTACTGCTAGCATGTACATTCAATACAACATCAAACTCCATCGCTGTGGAGGACTCGCCCACCATATCATTAACCGCGCCTTGACTACCGAGTTTATGGGTACACAAGGAACCATGGAAGGTAACCCGCATCCCTCAGCCACGCGATTAAGCACACCGTGGGTGTAAGCACATGAAAAATGAGACCTATAACCTAAAGCGAGCATAACTTTTGCATCCGTTGTCCGATCAGGGCATACTTTTTTTTCTAGAAAGCTTGTGGCGAGGCCAACACCGATAAACAGTGAAATTCAAACAGTAGAATAGTATATAATTTTTTCAAAATAAATACTTTCCTATGGTTAAGATACCGCCCCGAATACCTCCTAATGCCAACATGTTATATTCAATACAGCGTCGAACTCCATCGTGGTGGAGGACTCGCCCACCGTATCAAGAACCATGCCTAGACTATCGAGTTTATGGGTACACAAGGAACCATGGAAGGTAACCCGCATCCCTCGGCCACGCGGTTCAGCACACCGTGGGTGTAAGCACATGAAAAATTAGACCTATAACCTAAAACGAGCATAACTTTTGCACCTGTTGTCCTATTGGGGCATAGTTTTTTTTTCTAGAAAGCTTGCGGCGAGGCCAACACCGACAAAAAGCAAAATTCAAATAGTAGAATAGTATATATGTTTTACAAAAAATAAATACTTCCCTGTGGTTGAGATACCGCCCCGAGTACCTCCTACTGCTAGCATGTTACATTCAATACAACGTCAAACTCCATCGTTGCGGATGAATCGCCCACCGTATCATGAACTGCACCTAGACTACCGAGTTTCCGAGTACACAAGGAACCATGGAAGGTAACCCGCATCCCTCGGCCATGCGGTTCAGCACACTGTGGGTGTAAGCACATGAAAAATGAGACCTATTACCTAAAACGAGCATAACTTTTGCGTCTGTTGTCTGTTAGGGGCATACTTTTTTTTCTAGAAAGCTTGCGGTGAGGCCAACACCGATACATAGCGAAATTCAAAGAGTAGAATAGTATATTAGTTTACAAAAAATAAATACTTCCCTGTGGTTGAGAGACCACCCCGAGTACCTCCTACTGCTAGCATGTACATTCAATACAACGTCAAACTCCATCGCTGTGGAGGACTCGCCCACCGTATCATGAACCGCGCCTAGACTACCGAGTTTACGGGTATACAAGGAACCATGGAAGGTAACCCACATCCCCGGTCCATGCGGTTCAGCACACTATGGGTGTAAGCACATGAAAAATGAGACATATAACCTAAAACGAGCATAACTTTTGCATCCGTTGTCCAATCGGGGCATACTTTTTTTTCTAGAAAGCTTGCAGCGAGGCCAACACTGACAATAAACAAAATTCAAAGAGTAGAATAGTATATAATTTTTTTCAAAATAAATACTTTCCTATGGTTAAGATACTGCCCGAATACTTCCTACTGCTAGCATGTTACATTCAATACAGCGTCGAACTCCATCGTGGTGGAGGACTCGCCCACCATATCATTAACCGCGCCTTGACTACCGAGTTTATGGGTACACAAGGAACCATGGAAGGTAACCCGCATCCCTCAGCCACGCGATTAAGCACACCGTGGGTGTAAGCACATGAAAAATGAGACCTATAACCTAAAGCGAGCATAACTTTTGCATCCGTTGTCCGATCAGGGCATACTTTTTTTTTCTAGAAAGCTTGTGGCGAGGCCAACACCGATAAACAGTGAAATTCAAACAGTAAAATAGTATATAATTTTTTTCAAAATAAATACTTTCCTATGGTTAAGATACCGCCCCGAATACCTCCTAATGCCAACATGTTACATTCAATACAGCGTCGAACTCCATCGTGGTGGAGGACTCGCCCACCGTATCAAGAACCATGCCTAGACTATCGAGTTTATGGGTACACAAGGAACCATGGAAGGTAACCCGCATCCCTCGGCCACGCGGTTCAGCACACCGTGGGTGTAAGCACATGAAAAATGAGACCTATAACCTAAAACGAGCATAACTTTTGCACCTGTTGTCCTATTGGGGCATAGTTTTTTTTTCTAGAAAGCTTGCGGCGAGGCCAACACCGACAAAAAGCAAAATTCAAGTAGTAGAATAGTATATATGTTTTACAAAAAATAAATACTTCCCTGTGGTTGAGATACCGCCCCGAGTACCTCCTACTGCTAGCATGTTACATTCAATACAACGTCAAACTCCATCGTTGCGGATGAATCGCCCACCGTATCATGAACTGCACCTAGACTACCGAGTTTCCGAGTACACAAGGAACCATGGAAGGTAACCCGCATCCCTCGGCCATGCGGTTCAGCACACTGTGGGTGTAAGCACATGAAAAATGAGACCTATTACCTAAAACGAGCATAACTTTTGCGTCTGTTGTCTGTTAGGGGCATACTTTTTTTTCTAGAAAGCTTGCGGTGAGGCCAACACCGATAGATAGCGAAATTCAAAGAGTAGAATAGTATATTAGTTTACAAAAAATAAATACTTCCCTGTGGTTGAGAGACCATCCCGAGTACCTCCTACTGCTAGCATGTACATTCAATACAACGTCAAACTCCATCGCTGTGGAGGACTCGCCCACCGTATCATGAACCGCGCCTAGACTACCGAGTTTACGGGTATACAAGGAACCATGGAAGGTAACCCACATCCCTGGTCCATGCGGTTCAGCACACCATGGGTGTAAGCACATGAAAAATGAGACATATAACCTAAAACGAGCATAACTTTTGCATCCGTTGTCCAATCGGGGCATACTTTTTTTTTCTAGAAAGCTTGCAGCGAGGCCAACACTGACAATAAACAAAATTCAAAGAGTAGAATAGTATATAATTTTTTTCAAAATAAATACTTTCCTATGGTTAAGATACTGCCCGAATACTTCCTACTGCTAGCATGTTACATTCAATACAGCGTCGAACTCCATCGTGGTGGAGGACTCGCCCACCATATCATTAACCGCGCCTTGACTACCGAGTTTATGGGTACACAAGGAACCATGGAAGGTAACCCGCATCCCTCAGCCACGCGATTAAGCACACCGTGGGTGTAAGCACATGAAAAATGAGACCTATAACCTAAAGCGAGCATAACTTTTGCATCCGTTGTCCGATCAGGGCATACTTTTTTTTTCTAGAAAGCTTGTGGCGAGGCCAACACCGATAAACAGTGAAATTCAAACAGTAGAATAGTATATAATTTTTTTCAAAATAAATACTTTCCTATGGTTAAGATACCGCCCCGAATACCTCCTACTGCCAACATGTTATATTCAATACAGCGTCGAACTCTATCGTGGTGGAGGACTCGCCCACCGTATCATGAACCATGCCTAGACTATCGAGTTTATGGGTACACAAGGAACCATGGAAGGTAACCCGCATCCCTCGGCCACGCGGTTCAGCACACCGTGGGTGTAAGCACATGAAAAATTAGACCTATAACCTAAAACGAGCATAACTTTTGCACCTGTTGTCCTATTGGGGCATAGTTATTTTTTCTAGAAAGCTTGCGGCGAGGCCAACACCGACAAAAAGCAAAATTCAAAGAGTAGAATAGTATATATGTTTTACAAAAAATAAATACTTCCCTGTGGTTGAGATACCGCCCCGAGTACCTCCTACTGCTAGCATGTTACATTCAATACAACGTCAAACTCCATTGTTGCGGATGAATCGCCCACCGTGTCATGAACTACACCTAGACTACCGAGTTTACAAGTACACAAGGAACCATGGAAGGTAACCCGCATCCCTCGGCCACGCGGTTCAGCACACCGTGGGTGTAAGCACATGAAAAATTAGACCTATAACCTAAAACGAGCATAACTTTTGCACCTGTTGTCCTATTGGGGCATAGTTATTTTTTCTAGAAAGCTTGCGGCGAGGCCAACACCGACAAAAAGCAAAATTCAAAGAGTAGAATAGTATATATGTTTTACAAAAAATAAATACTTCCCTGTGGTTGAGATACCGCCCCGAGTACCTCCTACTGCTAGCATGTTACATTCAATACAACGTCAAACTCCATTGTTGCGGATGAATCGCCCACCGTGTCATGAACTACACCTAGACTACCGAGTTTACAAGTACACAAGGAACCATGGAAGGTAACCCGCATCCCTCGGCCATGCGGTTCAGCACACCGTGGGTGTAAGCACATGAAAAATGAGACCTATTACCTAAAACGAGCATAACTTTTGCGTCTGTTGTCTGTTAGGGGCATACTTTTTTTCTAGAAAGCTTGCGGTGAGGCCAACACCGACAGATAGCGAAATTCAAAGAGTAGAATAGTATATTAGTTTACAAAAAATAAATACTTCCCTGTGGTTGAGAGACCACCCCGAGTACCTCCTACTGCTAGCATGTACATTCAATACAACATCAAACTCCATCGCTGTGGAGGACTCGCCCACCGTATCATGAACCGCGCCTAGACTACCAAGTTTACGGGTATACAAGGAACCATGGAAGGTAACCCACATTCCTGGTCCATGCGGTTCAGTACACCATGGGTGTAAGCACTTGAAAAATGAGACATATAACCTAAAACGAGCATAACTTTTGCATCCGTTGTCCAATCGGGGCATACTTTTTTTTTAGAAAGCTTGCGGCGAGGCCAACACTGACAATAAATGAAATTCAAAGAGTAGAATAGTATATAATTTTTTTCAAAATAAATACTTTCCTATGGTTAAGATACCACCCCGAATACCTCCTACTGCCAGCATGTTACATTCAATACAGCGTCGAACTCCATAGTGGTGGAGGACTCGCCCACCATATCATTAACCGCGCCTAGACTACCGAGTTTATTGATACACAAGGAACCATGGAAGGTAACCCGCATCCCTCGGCCACGCGATTCAGCACACCGTGGGTGTAAGCACATGAAAAATGACACCTATAACCTAAAACAAGCATAACTTTTGCATCCATTGTCCAATCAGGGCATCCTTTTTTTTCTAGAAAGCTTGTGGCGAGGCCAACACCGATAAAAAGTGAAATTCAAACAGTAGAATAGTATATAATTTTTTTCAAAATAAATACTTTCCTATGGTTAAGATACCGCCCGGAATACCTCCTACTGCCAGCATGTTACATTCAATACAGTGTCGAACTCTATCGTGGTGGAGGACTCGCCCACCATATCATGAACCACGCCTAGACTACCGAGTTTATGGGTACACAAGGAACCATGGAAGGTAACCCGCATCCCTCGGCCACGTGGTTCAACACACCGTGGGTGTAAGCACATTAAAAGTGAGACCTATAACCTAAAACGAGCATAACTTTTGCATCTGTTGTCCGATCGGGGCATACTTTTTTTTTCTAGAAAGCTTGTGGCAAGACCAATGCCGACAAAAAGCAAAATTCAAAGAGTAGAATAGTATATAATTTTTACAAAAAATAAATACTTCCCTGTGGTTGAGATACCGCCCCGAGTACCTCCTACTGCTAGCATGTTACATTCAATACAACGTCAAACTCGATCGTTGTGGATGAATCGCCTACCGTATAATGAACTGCACCTAGACCACCGAGTTTACGGGTATACAAGGAACCATGGAAGGTAACCCACGTCCCTCGTCCACGCGGTTCAGCACATCGTGGGTGTAAGCACATGAAAAATAAGACCTATAACCTAAAATGAGTATAACTTTTGCACCTGTTGTCCTATTAGGGCATAGTTATTTTTTCTAGAAAGCTTGCGGCGAGGCCAACACCAACAATAAGTGAAATTCAAAGAGTAGAATAGCATATAAGTTTTACAAAAAATAAATACTTCCCTGTGGTTGAGATACCGCCCCGAGTACCTCCTACTGCTAGCATGTTACATTCAATACAACGTCAAACTCCATCGTTGCGGATGAATCGCCCACCGTATCATGAACTACACCTAGACTACCGAGGTTACGAGTACACAAGGAACCATGGAAGGTAACCCGCATCCGAGACCCATAAACTTGCACCGAGGGATGCGGGTTACCTTCCATGGTTCCTTGTGTACCCATAAACTCGGTAGTCTAGGCGCGGTTCATGATACGGTGGGCGAGTCCTCCAGCACGATAGCGTTCATCGCTGTATTGAATGTAACATGCTGGCAGTAGGAGGTATTCAATGCGGTATCTTAACTATAGGAATGTATTTATTTTGAAAAAAAATTATATACTATTCTACTCTTTGAATTCTGCTTTTTGTCGGCGTTGGCCTCGCCACAAGCTTTCTAGAAAAAAAAGTATGTCCCGATAGGACAACAGATGCAAAAGTTATGCTCGTTTTAGGTTATAGGTCTCATTTTTCATGTGCTTACACCCACGGTGTGCTAAACCGCGTGGCCGAGGGATGCGGGTTACCTTCCATGGTTCCTTGTGTACCCATAAACTCGGTAGTCTAGGCGCGGTTCATGATACGGTGGGCGAGTCCTCCACAGCGATGGAGTTTGACGTTGTATTGAATGTAACATGCTAGCAGTAGGAGGTACTCGGGGCAGTATCTCAACCATAGGGAAGTATTTATTTTTTGTAAAATTATATACTATTCTACTCTTTGAATTTCACTTTTTGTCGGTGTTGGCCTCGCCGCAATCTTTCTAGAAAAAAGTATGCCCCTAACAGACAACAGACGCAAAAGTTAGGCTCGTTTTAGGTTATAGGTCTCATTTTTCATGTGCTTACACCCACGCTGTGCTGAACCGCGTGGCTGAGGGATATGGGTTACCTTCCATGGTTCCTTGTGTACCCATAAACTCGGTAGTCTAGGCGCAGTTCGTGATACGGTGGGCGAGTCCTCCACAGCGATGGAGTTTGACGTTGTGTTGAATGTAACATTCTAGCAGTAGGAGGTACTCGGGGTGGTATCTCAACCACAGGGAAGTATTTATTTTTTGTAAAATTATATACTATTATACTCTTTGGATTTCACTTTTTGTTGGTATTGGCCTCGCCCCAAGCTTTCTAGAAAAAAGTATGCCCCTAACAGACAACGGACGTAATGTTACAGTCTTTTTAGGTTATAGGTCTCATTTTTCATGTGCTTACACCCACGGTGTGCTAAACCGCATGTACAAGG
This sequence comes from Eleusine coracana subsp. coracana, assembly GCA_032690845.1. NCBI lineage: Eukaryota > Viridiplantae > Streptophyta > Magnoliopsida > Poales > Poaceae > Eleusine > Eleusine coracana. The sequence continues at coordinate 18,268 of MU847927.1, forward strand.
GATGTGGTTTACCTTCCATGGTTCCTTGTATACCCGTAAACTCGGTAGTCTAGGCACGGTTCATGATACGGTGGGCGAGTCCTCCACAGCGATGGAGTTTGACGTTGTATTGAATGTAACATGCTAGCAGTAGGAGGTACTCGGGGCAGTATCTCAACCATAGGGAAGTATTTATTTTTTGTAAATTATATACTATTCTACTCTTTGAATTTCACTTTTGTCGTGTTGGCCTCGCCGCAATCTTTCTAGAAAAAAGTATGCCCCTAACAGACAACGGACGCAAAAGTTAGGCTCGTTTTAGGTTATAGGTCTCATTTTTCATGTGCTTACACCCACGCTGTGCTGAACCGCGTGGCTGAGGGATATGGGTTACCTTCCATGGTTCCTTGTGTACCCATAAACTCGGTAGTCTAGGCGCAGTTCGTGATACGGTGGGCGAGTCCTCCACAGCGATGGAGTTTGACGTTGTGTTGAATGTAACATGCTAGCAGTAGGAGGTACTCGGGGTGGTATCTCAACCACAGGGAAGTATTTATTTTTTGTAAAATTATATACTATTATACTCTTTGGATTTCACTTTTTGTTGGTATTGGCCTCGCCCCAAGCTTTCTAGAAAAAAGTATGCCCCTAACAGACAACGGACGTAAATGTTACAGTCTTTTTAGGTTATAGGTCTCATTTTTCATGTGCTTATACCCATGGTGTGCTGAACCGCATGGCCGAGGGATGTGGGTTACCTTCCATGGTTCCTTGTGTACCCATAAACTTGGTAGTCTAGGCGCGGTTCATGATACGGTGGGCGAGTCCTCCACAGCGATAGAGTTCGACGCTGTATTGAATGTAACATGCTAGTAGTAGGAGGTACTCGGGGCTGTATCTCAACCATAGGGATGTATTTATTTTTGTAAAA
>MU847928.1:0-19048 GCA_032690845.1 Eleusine coracana subsp. coracana
TTTTGTAAAAAAATTATATACTATTCTACTCTTGAATTTCTCTTTTGTCGGTGTTGGCCTCGCTGCAAGCTTTCTAGAAAAAAAAAGTACGCCCCAATCGACAACAGGATGCAAAAGTTATGCTCGTTTTAGGTCATTGGTCTCCTCTTTCGTGTGCTTACATCCACGGTGTGATGAAGCACATGCTGATTGATGTGGGTTACCTTCCATGGTTCTTGTGTACCCATAATGCGGTAGTCCTAGGCGCGGTTCATGATATGGTGGGCGAGTCCTCCACCGCAATGGAGTTTGATGTTGTATTGAATGTAACATGCTAATAGGAGGTACTCGGGGCGTATCTCGACCATAGGGAAGTATTTATTTTTAATAAAATTATACTATTCTACTCTTTGAATTTTTCTTTTTGTCGGTGTTGGCCTCACCGCAAACTTTCAAGAAAAAGTATGCCCCGAACGGACAACAGATGCAAAAGTTACGCTCATTTTAGGTTATAGGTCTCATTTTTGTGTGCTTACACCCACAGTGTGCTGAACCGTGTGACCGAGGGATGGGTTACCTTCCATGGTTCCTTATGTACCCATAAACTCTAGAGTCTAGCGGGGGTTCATGATACGGTGGGCGAGTCCTCTACCGCGATGGAGTTTCGATGCGTATTGAATGTAACATGCTGGTAGTAGGAGGTATTCGGGGTGGTATCTCATCATAGGGAAGTATTTTTTGTAAAAAATTATATACTATTCTACTCTTTGAATTTCTCTTTTGTCGGTGTTGGCCTCGCTGCAAGCTTTCTCAAAAAAAAAAGTATGCCCCGATCGGACAACGGATGCAAAAGTTATCCTCGTTTTAGGTTATTGGTCTCCTTTTTCATGTGCTTACATCCATGATGTGATGACTGCGTGCCTGATTGATGGGTTACCTTCCATGGTTCCTTGTGTACCCATAAATGCGGTACTCTAGGCGCGTTCAGATATGTGGGCGAGTCCTCCACCACCGCGATGGAGTTCGACGTTGTATTGAATGTAACATGCTAGTAGTAGAGGTACTCGGGGCGGTATCTCAACCATAGGGAAGTATTGTATTTTTAATAAAATTATATACTATTCTACTCTTTGAATTTTGCTTTTTGTCGTGTTGGCCTCGCCACAAAACCTTCTAGAAAAAAAGTATGCCCGAACAGACAAAGGATGCAAAAGTTACGCTCGTTTTGGGTTATAGGTCTCATTTTTCGTGTGCTTACACCCACGGTGTGCTAAACCGCGAGGCCGAGGGATGTGGGTTACCTTCCATGGTTCCTTGTGTACCCATGATCTCTAGAGTCTAGGCGCGGTTCATGATACGGTGGGCGAGTCCTCTACCGCGATGGAGTTCGATGCTGTATTGAATGTAACATGCTGGCAATAGGAGGTATTCGGGGTGGTATCTCAACCATAGGGAAGTATTTATTTTGTAAAAAATTATATACTATTCTACTCTTTGAATTTTGCTTTTTGTCGGTGTTGGCCTCGCTGCAAGCTTTCTAGAAAAAAAAAGTACGCCCCTATCAGACAACGGATGCAAAAGTTATGCTCGTTTAGGTCATTGGTCTCCTTTTTCGTGTGCTTTCATCCACGGTGTGATGAAGCACATGCCTGATTGATGTGGGTTACCTTCCATGGTTCCTTGTGTACCCATAAATGCGGTAGTCCAAGCGCGGTTCATGATATGGTGGGCGAGTCCTCCACTGCAATGGAGTTTGATGTTGTATTGAATGTAACATGCTAATAGTAGGAGGTACTCAGGGCGATATCTCGACCATAGGGAAGTATTTATTTTTAATAAAATTATATACTATTCTACTCTTTGAATTTTGCCTTTTGTCGGTGTTGGCCTCACCGCAAACTTTCAAGAAAAAAAGTATGCCCCGAACGGACAACAGATGCAAAAGTTACGCTCATTTTAGGTTATAGGTCTCATTTTTCGTGTGCTTACACCCACAGTGTGCTGAACCGTGTGGCCGACGGATGTGGGTTACCTTCGATGGTTCCTTATGTACCCATAAACTCTAGAGTCTAGGCGGGGTTCATGATACGGTGGGCGAGTCCTCTACCGCGATGGAGTTCGATGTTGTATTGAATGTAACATGCTGGTAGTAGGAGGTATTCGGGGTGGTATCTCAACCATAGGGAAGTATTTTTTTTGTAAAAAATTATATACTATTCTACTCTTTGAATTTCTCTTTTTGTCGGTGTTGGCCTCGCTGCAAGCTTTCTCAAAAAAAAAGTATGCCCCGATCGGACAACGGATGCAAAAGTTATCCTCGTTTTAGGTTATTGGTCTCCTTTTTCATGTGCTTACATCCATGATGTGATGAACTGCGTGCCTGATTGATATGGGTTACCTTCCATGGTTCCTTGTGTACCCATAAATGCGGTACTCTAGGCGCGGTTCAGGATATGGTGGGCGAGTCCTCCACCGCGATGGAGTTCGACATTGTATTGAATGTAACATGCTAGTAGTAGGAGGTACTCGGGGCGGTATCTCAACCATAGGGAAGTATTTAGTTTTAATAAAATTATATACTATTCTACTCTTTGAATTTTGCTTTTTGTCGGTGTTGGCCTCGCCACAAACCTTCTAGAAAAAAAGTATGCCCCGAACAGACAAAGGATGCAAAAGTTACGCTCGTTTTGGGTTATAGGTCTCATTTTTCGTGTGCTTACACCCACGGTGTGCTAAACCGTGAGGCCGAGGGATGTGGGTTACCTTCCATGGTTCCTTGTGTACCCATGATCTCTAGAGTCTAGGCGCGGTTCATGATACGGTGGGCGAGTCCTCTACCGCGACGGAGTTCGATGCTGTATTGAATGTAACATGCTTGCAATAGGAGGTATTCGGGGTGGTATCTCAACAATAGGGAAGTATTTATTTTGTAAGAAAATATATACTATTCTACTCTTTGAATTTCTCTTTTTGTCGGTGTTGTCCTCGCTGCAAGCTTTCTAGAAAAAAAAAGTACGCCCCGATCAGACAACGGATGCAAAAGTTATGCTCGTTTTAGGTCATTGGTCTCCTCTTTCGTGTGCTTACATCCACGGTGTGATGAAGCACATGCCTGATTGATGTGGGTTACCTTCCATGGTTCCTTGTGTACCCATAAATGCGGTAGTCTAGGCGCGGTTCATGATATGGTGGGCGAGTCCTCCACCGCAATGGAGTTCGATGTTGTATTGAATGTAACATGCTAATAGTAGGAGGTACTCGGGGCGGTATCTCATCCATAGGGAAGTATTTATTTTTAATAAAATTATATACTATTCTACTCTTTGAATTTTGCTTTTTGTCGGTGTTGGCCTCGCCACAAACCTTCTAGAAAAAAAGTATGCCCCGAACAGACAAAGGATGCAAAAGTTACGCTCGTTTTGGGTTATAGGTCTCATTTTTCGTGTGCTTACACCCACGGTGTGCTAAACCGCGAGGCCGAGGGATGTGGGTTACCTTCCATGGTTCCTTGTGTACCCATGATCTCTAGAGTCTAGGCGCGGTTCATGATACGGTGGGCGAGTCCTCTACCGTGATGGAGTTCGATGCTGTATTGAATGTAACATGCTTGCAATAGGAGGTATTCGGGGTGGTATCTCAACCATAGGGAAGTATTTATTTTGTAAAAAAATATATACTATTCTACTCTTTGAATTTCTCTTTTTGTCGGTGTTGTCCTCGCTGCAAGCTTTCTAGAAAAAAAAAGTACGCCCCGATCAGACAACGGATGCAAAAGTTATGCTCGTTTTAGGTCATTGGTCTCCTCTTTCGTGTGCTTACATCCACGGTGTGATGAAGCACATGCCTGATTGATGTGGGTTACCTTCCATGGTTCCTTGTGTACCCATAAATGCGGTAGTCTAGGCGCGGTTCATGATATGGTGGGCGAGTCCTCCACCGCAATGGAGTTCGATGTTGTATTGAATGTAACATGCTAATAGTAGGAGGTACTCGGGGCGGTATCTCATCCATAGGGAAGTATTTATTTTTAATAAAATTATATACTATTCTACTCTTTGAATTTTGCTTTTTGTCGGTGTTGGCCTCGCCACAAACCTTCTAGAAAAAAAGTATGCCCCGAACAGACAAAGGATGCAAAAGTTACGCTCGTTTTGGGTTATAGGTCTCATTTTTCGTGTGCTTACACCCACGGTGTGCTAAACCGCGAGGCCGAGGGATGTGGGTTACCTTCCATGGTTCCTTGTGTACCCATGATCTCTAGAGTCTAGGCGCGGTTCATGATACGGTGGGCGAGTCCTCTACCGCGATGGAGTTCGATGCTGTATTGAATGTAACATGCTTGCAATAAGAGGTATTCGGGGTGGTATCTCAACCATAGGGAAGTATTTATTTTGTAAAAAAATATATACTACTCTACTCTTTGAATTTCTCTTTTTGTCGGTGTTGTCCTCGCTGCAAGCTTTCTAGAAAAAAAAAGTACGCCCCGATCAGACAACGGATGCAAAAGTTATGCTCGTTTTAGGTCATTGGTCTCCTCTTTCGTGTGCTTACATCCACGGTGTGATGAAGCACATGCCTGATTGATGTGGGTTACCTTCCATGGTTCCTTGTGTACCCATAAATGCGGTAGTCTAGGCGCGGTTTATGATATGGTGGGCGAGTCCTCCACCGCAATGGAGTTCGATGTTGTATTGAATGTAACATGCTAATAGTAGGAGGTACTCGGGGCGATATCTCGACCATAGGGAAGTATTTATTTTTAATAAAATTATATACTATTCTACTCTTTGAATTTTGCCTTTTGTCGGTGTTGGCCTCACCGCAAACTTTCAAGAAAAAAAGTATGCCCCGAACGGACAACAGATGCAAAAGTTACGCTCATTTTAGGTTATAGGTCTCATTTTTCGTGTGCTTACACCCACAGTGTGCTGAACCGTGTGGCCGAGGGATGTGGGTTACCTTCCATGGTTCCTTGTGTACCCATAAATTCTAGAGTCTAGGCGGGGTTCATGATACGGTGGGCGAGTCCTCTACCGCGATGGAGTTCGATGCTGTATTGAATATAACATGCTCGTAGTAGGAGGTATTCGGGGTGGTATCTCAATCATAGGGAAGTATTTTTTTTGTAAAAAATTATAAACTATTCTACTCTTTGAATTTCGCTTTTTGTCGGTGTTGGCCTCGCTGCAAGCTTTCTAGAAAAAAAAGTACGCCCCGATCGGACAACGGATGCAAAAGTTATCCTCGTTTTAGGTTATTGGTCTCCTTTTTCATGTGCTTACATCCACGATGTGATGAACTACATGCCTGATTGATGTGGGTTACCTTCCATGGTTCCTTGTGTACCCATAAATGCGGTAGTCTAGGCGCGGTTCATGATATGGTTGGCGAGTCCTCCACCGCGATGGAGTTCGATGTTGTATTGAATGTAACATGCTAGTAGTAGGAGGTACTCGGGGCGGTATCTCAACCATAGGGAAGTATTTATTTTTAATAAATTATATACCATTCTACTCTTTGAATTTTGCTTTTTGTCGGTGTTGGCCTCGCCACAAACCTTCTAGAAAAAAAGTATGCCCCGAATGGACAAAAGATGCAAAAGTTACGCTCGTTTTGGGTTATAGGTCTCATTTTTCATGTGCTTACACCCACGGTGTGCTAAACCGCAAGGCCGAGGGATGTGGGTTACCTTCCATGGTTCCTTGTGTACCCATAATCTCTAGAGTCTAGGCGCGGTTCATCATACGGTGGGCGAGTCCTCTACCGCGATGGAGTTCGATGCTGTATTGAATGTAACATGCTGGCAATAGGAGGTATTCGGGGTGGTATCTCAACCATAGGGAAGTATTTATTTTGTAAAAAATTATATACTATTCTACTCTTTGAATTTCGCTTTTTGTCGGTGTTGGCCTCGCTGCAAGCTTTCTAGAAAAAAAAAGTACGCCCCGATCAGACAACGGATGCAAAAGTTATGCTCGTTTTAGGTTATTAGTCTCCTTTTTTGTGTGCTTACATCCACGGTGTGATGGACCGCGTGCCCGATTGATGTGGGTTACCTTCCATGGTTCCTTGTGTACCCATAAATGCGGTAGTCTAGGCGCGGTTCATGATAGGTTGGGCGAGTCATCCACCGCGATGGAGTTTGATGTTGTATTGAATGTAACATGCTAGTAGTAGGACGTACTCGAGGAGATATCTCGACCATAGGGAAGTATTTATTTTTAATATAATTATATACTATTCTACTCTTTGAATTTTGCTTTTTGTCGGTGTTGGCCTCACCGCAAACTTTCTAGAAAAAAAGTATGCCCCGAATGGACAACAGATGCAAAAGTTACGCTCGTTTTAGGCTATAGGTCTCATTTTTCGTGTGCTTACACCCACGGTGTGCTGAACCGTGTGGCCGAGGGATGTGGGTTACCTTCCATGGTTCCTTGTGTACCCATAAACTCTAGAGTCTAGGCGTGGTTCATGATACGGTGGGCGATTCTTCTACCGTGATGGAGTTCGATGCTGTATTGAATGTAACATGCTGGCAATAGGAGGTATTCGGGGTGGTATCTAACCATAGGGAAGTATTTATTTTGTAAAACTATTCTACTCTTTGAATTTCGCTTTTTATCGATGTTGGCCTTGCTGCAAGCTTTCTAGAAAAAAAAGTACGCCCCGATCGGACAACGGATGCAAAAGTTATGCTCGTTTTAGGTTATTAGTCTCCTTTTTCGTGTGCTTACATCCACGGTGTGATGAACCGCGTGCCCGATTGATGTGGGTTACCTTCCATGGTTCCTTGTGTACCCATAAATGCGGTAGTCTAGGCGCAGTTCATGATAGGTTGGGCGAGTCATCCACCGCGATTGAGTTTGATGTTGTATTGAATGTAACATGCTAGTAGTAGGACGTACTCGGGGAAATATCTTGACCATAGGGAAGTATTTATTTTTAATATAATTTTATACTATTCTACTCATTGAATTTTGCTTTTTGTCGGTGTTGGCCTCACCGCAAACTTTCTAGAAAAAAAGTATGCCCCGAACGGACAACAGATGCAAAAGTTACGCTCGTTTTAGGTTATAGGTCTCATTTTTCATGTGCTTACACCCACCATGTGCTGAACTGTGTGGCCGAGGGATGTGGGTTACCTTTCATGGTTCCTTGTGTACCCATAAACTCTAGAGTCTAGGTGCGGTTCATGATACGGTGGGCGAGTCTTCTACCGTGATGGAGTTCGATGCTGTATTGAATGTAACATGCTGGCAATAGGAGGTATCTGGGGTGGTATCTCAACCATAGGGAAGTATTTATTTTGTAAAAAATTATATACTATTCTACTCTTTGAATTTCGCTTTTTGTCGGTGTTGGCCTTGCTGCAAGCTTTCTAGAAAAAAAAGTATGCCCCGATCGGACAACGGATGCAAAACTTATGCTCGTTTTAGGTTTTTGGTCTCCTTTTTCGTGTGTTTACATCCACGGTGTGATGAACCGCGTGCCCAATTGATGTGGGTTACCTTCCATGGTTCCCTGTGTACCCATAAATGCGGTAGTCTAGGCGTGGTTCATGATAGGTTCGGCGAGTCCTCCACCGCGATGGAGTTAGATGTTGTATTGAACGTAACATGCTAGTAGTAGGAGGTACTCGGGGCGATATCTCGACCATAGGGAAGTATTTATTTTAAATAAAATTATATATTATTCTACTCTTTGAATTTTGCTTTTTGTCAGTGTTGGCCTCACCGCAAACTTTCTAGAAAAAAAGTATGCCCCGAACAGACAAAGGATGCAAAAGTTATGCTCGTTTTAGGTTATTAGTCTCCTTTTTCGTGTGCTTACATCCACGGTGTGATGAACCGCGTGCCCGATTGATGTGGGTTACCTTCCATGGTTCCTTGTGTACCCATAAATGCGGTAGTCTAGGCGCAGTTCATGATAGGTTGGGCGAGTCATCCACCGCGATTGAGTTTGATGTTGTATTGAATGTAACATGCTAGTAGTAGGACGTACTCGGGGAAATATCTTGACCATAGGGAAGTATTTATTTTTAATATAATTTTATACTATTCTACTCATTGAATTTTGCTTTTTGTCGGTGTTGGCCTCACCGCAAACTTTCTAGAAAAAAAGTATGCCCCGAACGGACAACAGATGCAAAAGTTACGCTCGTTTTAGGTTATAGGTCTTATTTTTCATGTGCTTACACCCACCGTGTGCTGAACTGTGTGGCCGAGGGATGTGGGTTACCTTTCATGGTTCCTTGTGTACCCATAAACTCTAGAGTCTAGGTGCGGTTCATGATACGGTGGGCGAGTCTTCTACCGTGATGGAGTTCGATGCTGTATTGAATGTAACATGCTGGCAATAGGAGGTATCTGGGGTGGTATCTCAACCATAGGGAAGTATTTATTTTGTAAAAAATTATATACTATTCTACTCTTTGAATTTCGCTTTTTGTCGGTGTTGGCCTTGCTGCAAGCTTTCTAGAAAAAAAAGTATGCCCCGATCGAACAACGGATGCAAAACTTATGCTCGTTTTAGGTTTTTGGTCTCCTTTTTCGTGTGTTTACATCCACGGTGTGATGAACCGCGTGCCCAATTGATGTGGGTTACCTTCCATGGTTCCCTGTGTACCCAAAAATGCGGTAGTCTAGGCGTGGTTCATGATAGGTTCGGCGAGTCCTCCACCGCGATGGAGTTAGATGTTGTATTGAACGTAACATGCTAGTAGTAGGAGGTACTCGGGGCGATATCTCGACCATAGGGAAGTATTTATTTTAAATAAAATTATATATTATTCTACTCTTTGAATTTTGCTTTTTGTCAGTGTTGGCCTCACCGCAAACTTTCTAGAAAAAAAGTATGCCCCGAACAGACAAAGGATGCAAAAGTTATGCTCGTTTTAGGTTATTAGTCTCCTTTTTCGTGTGCTTACATCCACGGTGTGATGAACCGCGTGCCCGATTGATGTGGGTTACCTTCCATGGTTCCTTGTGTACCCATAAATGCGGTAGTCTAGGCGCAGTTCATGATAGGTTGGGCGAGTCATCCACCGCGATGGAGTTTGATGTTGTATTGAATGTAACAAGCTAGTAGTAGAACGTACTCGAGGAAATATCTCGACCATAGGGAAGTATTTATTTTTAATATAATTATATACTATTCTACTCTTTGAATTTTGCTTTTTGTCGGTGTTGGCCTCACCGCAAACTTTCTAGAAAAAAAGTATGCCCCGAACGGACAACAGATGCAAAAGTTACGCTCGTTTTAGGTTATAGGTCTCATTTTTTGTGTGCTTACACCCACGGTGTGCTGAACCATGTGGCCGAGGGATGTGGGTTACCTTCCATGGTTCCTTGTGTACCCATAAACTCTAGAGTCTAGGCGCGTCTCATGATACGGTGGGCGAGTCTTCTACCGTGATGGAGTTCGATGCTGTATTGAATGTAACATGCTGGCAATAGGAGGTATTCGGGGTGGTATCTAACCATAGGGAAGTATTTATTTTGTAAAAAATTATATACTATTCTACTCTTTGAATTTCGCTTTTTGTCGATGTTGGCCTTGCTGCAAGCTTTCTAGAAAAAAAAAGTACGCCCCGATCGGACAACGGATGCAAAAGTTATGCTCGTTTTAGGTTATTAGTCTCCGTTTTCGTGTGCTTATATCCACGGTGTGATGAACCGCGTGCCCGATTGATGTGGGTTACCTTCCATGGTTCCTTGTGTACCCATAAATGCGGTAGTCTAGGCGCAATTCATGATAGGTTGGGCGAGTCATCCACCGCGATTGAGTTTGATGTTGTATTGAATGTAACATGCTAGTAGTAGGACGTACTCGGGGAAATATCTCGACCATAGGGAAGTATTTATTTTTAATATAATTATATACTATTCTACTCATTGAATTTTGCTTTTTGTCGGTGTTGGCCTCACCGCAAACTTTCTAGAAAAAAAGTATGCCCCGAACGGACAACAGATGCAAAAGTTACGCTCGTTTTAGGTTATAGGTCTCATTTTTCATGTGCTTACACCCACCCTGTGCTGAACTGTGTGGCCGAGGGATGTGGGTTACCTTTCATGGTTCCTTGTGTACCCATAAACTCTAGAGTCTAGGCGCGGTTCATGATACGGTGGGCGAGTCTTCTACCGTGATGGAGTTCGATGCTGTTTTGAATGTAACATGCTGGCAATAGGAGGTATCTGGGGTGGTATCTCAACCATAGGGAAGTATTTATTTTGTAAAAAATTATATACTATTCTACTCTTTGAATTTCGCTTTTTGTCGGTGTTGGCCTTGCTGAAAGCTTTCTTGAAAAAAAAGTATGCCCCGATCGGACAACGGATGCAAAAGTTATGCTCGTTTTAGGTTTTTGGTCTCCTTTTTCGTGTGTTTACATCCACGGTGTGATGAACCGCGTGCCCAATTGATGTGGGTTACCTTCCATGGTTCCCTGTGTACCCATAAATGCGGTAGTCTAGGCGTGGTTCATGATAGGTTGGGCGAGTCCTCCACCGCGATGGAGTTAGATGTTGTATTGAACGTACCATGCTAGTAGTAAGAGGTACTCGGGGCGATATCTCGACCATAGGGAAGTATTTATTTTTAATAAAATTATATATTATTCTACTCTTTGAATTTTTCTTTTTGTCAGTGTTGGCCTCACCGCAAACTTTCTAGAAGAAAAGAATGCCCCGATCGGACAAAGGATGCAAAAGTTATCCTCGTTTTAGGTTATTGGTCTCTTTTTTCGTTTGCTTACGCCCATAGTGTGCTGAACCGTGTGGCCGTGGGATGTGGGATACCTTCCAAGGTTCCTTGTGTATCCATAAACTCAGTAGTCTAAGCACGGTTCATAATACGGTAGGCGAGTCCTCTACCGTGATGGAGTTCGATGCTGTATTGAATATAACATGTTGGCAGTAGGAGGTATTCGGGGCGGTATCTCAACCATAGGGAAGTATTTATTTTGTAAAAAATTATGTACTACTCTACTCATTGAATTTTGCTTTTTGTCGGTCTTGGCCTCACCGCAAGCTCTCTACAAAAAAATAGATTGGCCCAATCGGACAACGGATGTATAAGTTATGCTCGTTTTAGGTTATGGGTCCCTTTTTTCGTGTGCTTACATCCACGGTGTGATGAACCGCATGCCTGAATGATGTGGGTTACCTTCCATGGTTCCTTGTGTACCCATAGACACAGTAGTCTAGGCGCAGTTCATGATATGGTGGTCGAGTCCTCCACCGCGATGGAGTTTGACGCTGTATTTAATGTAACATGCTAGCAGTAGGAGGTACTCGGGGCAGTATCTCAACCATAAGGAAGTATTTATTTTTTATAAAATTATATACTATTCTACTCTTTGAATTTTCTTTTTGTCGGTGTTGGCCTCGCTGCAAGCTTTCTAGAAAAAAAGTATGCCCCGAATGTACAACGGATACAAAAGTTACGCTCGTTTTAGGTTATAGGTCTCATTTTTCATGTGCTTACACCCACGGTGTGCTGAACTGTGTGGCTGAGGGATGCGGATTACCTTCCATGGTTCCTTGTGTACCCATAAACTTGAGAGTCTAGGCGCGGTTCATGATACGGTAGGCGAGTCCTCCACCGCGATGGAGTTTGAAGATATATTGAATGTTTCATGCTGGCAATAGGAGGTATTTGGGGCCGTATCTCAACCATAGGGAAGTATGTGTTTTGTAAAAAGTTATATACTATTCTACTCTTTGAATTTTGCTTTTTGTCAGTGTTGGCCTTGCTGCTAGCTTTCTAGAAAAAAAAGTATGCCCCGATCGGACAACAGATACAAACGTTATGCTCATTTTAGGTTATTGGTCTCCTTTTTCATGTGCTTACATCCATGGTGTGATGAACCGCGTGCCTGATTGATGTGTGTTACCTTCCATGGTTCCTTGTGTACCTATAAATGCGGTAGTCTAGGCGCGGTTCATGATATGGTGAGCGAGTCCTCCACCGTGATGGAGTTCGATGTTGTATTGAATGTAACATGCTAGCAGTAGGAGGTACTCGGGGCGGTATCTCCACCATAGAGAAGTATTTATTTTTAATAAATTTATATACTATTCTACTCTTTGAATTTGTCTTTTTGTCGGTGTTGGCCTCGCCGCAAGCTTTCTAGAAAAAAAGTATGCCCCAAATGGACAACGGATGCAATAGTTACACTCGTTTTATGTTATAGTTCTCATTTTTCATGTGCTTACACCCACGGTGTGCTGAACCGCGTGGCCGAGAGATGTGGGTTACCTTCCATGGTTCCTTATGTACCAATAAACTCGGTAGTCTAGGCATGGTTCATGATACGGTAAGCGAATCCTCCACCGTGATAGAGCTCGATGCTGTATTGAATGTAACATGCAGGTAGTAGGAGGTATTCGGGACAATATCCCAACCATAGGGAAGTATTTATTTTGTAAAAAATTATATACTATTCTACTCATTGAATTTCTCTTTTTGTCAGTGTTGGCCTTGCCACAAGCTTTCTAAAAAAAAAGTATGCCCTGATCGGACAACGGATGCAAAAGTTATGCTTGTTTTAGGTTATTGGTCTCCTTTTTCATGTGCTTACATGCACGGTGTGATGAACCGCATGCCCGAATGATGTAGGTTACCTTCCATGGTTCCTTGTGTACCCATAAACTCGATAGTCTAGGTGCGGATCATGATACAATGGGCGAGTCCTCCACCACAATGGAGTTCAACGCTGCATTGAATGTAACATGCTGGCAGTAGGAGGTATTCTGGATGGTATATCAACCATAGGGAAGTATTTACTTTGTAAAAAATTATATACTATTCTACTCTTTGAATTTTGCTTTTTGTTGGTGTTGGCCTCGCCGCCAGCTTTCTAGAAAAAAAGTATGCCCCAAACGGACAACAGATGCAAGAGTTATGCTCGTTTTACGTTATGGGTCTCCTTTTTCGTGTGCTTACATCCACGGTGTGATGAACCGCATGCCTGAATGATGTGGGTTACCTTCCATGGTTCCTTGTGTACCCATAGACGCAGTAGTCTAGGCGTAGTTCATGATATGGTGGGCGAGTCCTCCACCGCGATGGAGTTTGACGCTGTATTGAATGTAACATGCTAGCAGTAGGAGGTACTCGATGCGGTATCTCGACCATAGGGAAGTATTTATTTTTAATAAATTTATATACTATTCTACTCTTTTAGTTTTGCTTTTTGTCGTTGTTGGCCTCACCGCAAACTTTCTAGAAAAAAAGTATGCCCCGAACGGACAACAGATGCAAATGTTACGCTCGTTGAAGGTTATAGGTCTCATTTTTCGTGTGGTTACACCCATAGTGTGCTGAACCGAGTGGCCGAGGGATGTGGGTTACCTTCCATGGTTCCTTTTGTACCCATAAACTCTAGAGTCTAGGCGTGGTTCATGATATGGTGGGCGAGTCCTCTACCACGATGGAGTTCGATGCTGTATTGAATGTAACATGCTGGTAGTAGGAGGTATTCGGGGTGGTATCTCAACCATAGCGAAGTATTTATTTTGCAAAATATTATATACTATTCTACTCTTTGAATTTTGCTTTTTGTTGGTGTTGGCCTTGCTACAAGCTTTCTCAAAAAAAAAGTATGCCCCGATCGGACAACGGATGCAGAAGTTATCCTCGTTTTAGGTTATTGGTCTCTTTTTTTGTTTGCTTACACCCACGGTGTGCTAAACCGCGTGGCCGAGGGATGTGGGATACCTTCCATGGTTCCTTGTGTATCCATAAACTCAGTAGTCTAGGCGCGGTTCATGATACGGTGGGCAAGTCCTCTACCGCGATGGAGTTTGATGCTGTATTGAAGACAACATGCTGGCAGTAGGGGGTATTCAGGACGGTATCTCAACCATAGGGATGTATTTATTTTGTTAAAAATTATATACTACTCTACTCATTGAATTTTGCTTTTTGTCGGTGTTGGCCTCACCGCAAGCTTTCTAGAAAAAAATAGTTTGGCCCGATCGGACAACGGATGCATAAGTTATGCTCGTTTTAGGTTATGGGTCTCCTTTTTCGTGTGCTTACATCCACGGTGTGATGAACCGCATGCCTGAATGATGTGGGTTACCTTCCATGGTTCCTTGTGTACCCGTAGACGCAGTAGTCTAGGTGCAGTCCATGATATGGTAGTCGAGTCCTTCACCGCGATGGAGTTTAACGCTGTATTGAATGTAACATGCTAGCAGTAGGAGGTACTCGGGATGGTATCTCAACCATAGGGAAGTATTTATTTTTTATAAAATTATATACTATTCTACTCTTTGAATTTTGCTTTTTGTCGGTATTGGCCTCGCTGTAAGCTTTCTAGAAAAAAAGTATGCCCCGAATGTACAACGGATACAAAAGTTACGCTCATTTTAGGTTATTGGTCTTATTTTTCGTGTGCTTACACCCATGATGTGCTGAACCGCGTGGCCGAGGGATGCGGATTACCTACCATGGTTCCTTGTGTACCCATATACTTGAGAGTCTAGGCGCGGTTCATGATACGCTGGGCGAGTCCTCCACCGCGATGGAGTTCGAAGATATATTGGATGTTACATGCTGGCAATAGGAGGTATTCGGGGCGGTATCTCAACCATAGGGAGGTATGTGTTTGTAAAAAATTATATACTATTGTACTCGTTGAATTTCACTTTTTGTCAGTGTTGGCCTCGCTGTAAGCTTTCTAGGAAAAAAAAAGTACGCCCCAATCGGACAACGGATGAAAAAGTTATGCTCGTTTTAGGTTATTGGTCTCCTTTTTCATGTGCTTACATCCACAGTGTGCTGAACCGTGTGACCGATTGATGTGGGTTACCTTCCATGGTTCCTTGTGTACCCGTAAATGTAGTAGTCTAGGCGCAGTTCATGATATTGTGGGTGAGTCCTCTACCGCGATGGAATTCGATGCTGTATTGAATATAAAATGCTGGCAGTAGGAGGTATTCGGGGCGGTATCTCAATGATAGGGAAGTATTTATTTTGTAAAAATTATATATTACTCTACTCTTTGAATTTTGCTTTTTGTCCGTGTTGGCCTCACCGCAAGCTTTCTAGAAAAAAAAAAGTTTGGCCCGATCGGACAACGAATCCATACGTTATGCTCGTTTTAGGTTATGGGTCTCCTTTTTCGTGTGCTTACATCCACGGTGTGATGAACCGCATGCCTGAATGATGTGGGTTACCTTCCATGGTTCCTTGTGTACCCATAGACGCAGTAGTCTAGGCGTAGTTCATGATATGGTGGTCGAGGCCTCCACCGCGATGGAGTTTGACGCTGTATTGAATGTAACATGCTAGCAGTAGGAGGTACTCGGGGCTATATCTCGACCATAGGGAAGTATTTATTTTTAATAAATTTATATACTATTCTACTCTTTTAGTTTTGCTTTTTGTCGGTGTTGGCCTCACCGCAAACTTTCTAGAAAAAAAGTATGCCCCGAACGGACAACAGATGCAAATGTTACGCTCGTTGAAGGTTATAGGTCTCATTTTTCGTGTGGTTACACCCACAGTGTGCTGAACAGAGTGGCCGAGGGATGTGGGTTACCTTCCATGGTTCCTTTTGTACCCATAAACTCTAGAGTCTAGGCATGGTTCATGATACGGTGGGCGAGTCCTCTACCATGATGGAGTTCGATGCTGTATTGAATGTAACATGCTGGTAGTAGGAGGTATTCGGGGTGGTATCTCAACCATAGGGAAGTATTTATTTTGCAAAATATTATATACTATTCTACTCTTTGAATTTTGCTTTTTGTCGGTGTTGGCCTCGCTACAAGCTTTCTCAAAAAAAAAAGTATGCCCCGATCGGACAACGGATGCAGAAGTTATCCTCGTTTTAGGTTATTGGTCTCTTTTTTGTTTGCTTACACCCACGGTGTGCTAGAACCGCGTGGCCGAGGGATGTGGGATACCTTCCATGGTTCCTTGTGTATCCATAAACTCAGTAGTCTAAGGCGCGGTTCATGATACGGTGGGCAAGTCCTCTACCGCGATGGAGTTTGATGCTGTATTGAATACAACATGCTGGCAGTAGGAGGTATTCAGGACGGTATCTCAGCCATAGGGATGTATTTATTTTGTTAAAAATTATGTACTACTCTACTCATTGAATTTTGCTTTTTGTCGGTGTTGGCCTCACCGCAAGCTTTCTAGAAAAAAAATAGTTTGGCCCGATCGGACAACGGATGCATAAGTTATGCTCGTTTTAGGTTATGGGTCTCCTTTTTCGTGTGCTTACATCCACGGTGTGATGAACCGCATGCCTGAATGATGTGGGTTACCTTCCATGGTTCCTTGTGTACCCATAGACGCAGTAGTCTAGGTGCAGTCCATGATATGGTGGTCGAGTCCTTCACCGCGATGGAGTTTAACGCTGTATTGAATGTAACATGCTAGCAGTAGGAGGTACTCGGGGCGGTATCTCAACCATAGGGAAGATTTATTTTTTATAAAATTATATACTATTCTACTCTTTGAATATTTTCTTTTTGTTGGTGTTGGCCTCGCTGCAAGCTTTCTAGAAAAAAAGTATGCCCCGAACAGACAACAGATACAAAAGTTACGCTCATTTTAGGTTATTGGTCTTATTTTTCGTGTGCTTACACCCATGATGTGCTGAACCGCGTGGCCGAGGGATGCGGATTACCTACCATGGTTCCTTGTGTACCCATATACTTGAGAGTCTAGGTGCGGTTCATGATACGCTGGGCGACTCCTCCACCGCGATGGAGTTCGAAGATATATTGGATGTTACATGCTGGCAATAGGAGGTATTCGGGGCGGTATCTCAACCATAGGGAAGTATGTGTTTGTAAAAAATTATATACTATTCTACTCGTTGAATTTCACTTTTTGTCAGTGTTGGCCTCGCTGTAAGCTTTCTAGGAAAAAAAAGTACGCCCTAATCGGACAACGGATGAAAAAGTTATGCTCGTTTTAGGTTATTGGTCTCCTTTTTCGTTTGCTTACACCCACGGTGTGCTGAACCGTGTGACCGATTGATGTGGGTTACCTTCCATGGTTCCTTGTGTATCCGTAAACTCAGTAGTCTAGACGCGGTTCATGATACGGTGGGCGAGTCCTCTACCGTGATGGAACTCGATGCTGTATTGAATATAAAATGCTAGCAGTAGGAGGTATGCGGGGCGGTATCTCACCATAGGGAAGTATTTATTTTGTAAAAATTATACATTACTCTACTCTTTGAATTTGCTTTTTGTCCGTGTTGGCCTCACCGCAAGCTTTCTAGAAAAAAAAAAGTTTGGCCCGATCGGACAACGAATGCATATGTTATGCTCGTTTTAGGTTATGGGTCTCCTTTTTCGTGTGCTTACATCCACGGTGTGATGAATCGCATGCCTGAATGATGTGGGTTACCTACCATGGTTCCTTGTGTACCCATAGACGCAGTAGTCTAGGCGCAGTTCATGATATGGTGGTCGAGTCCTCCACCGCGATGGAGTTTGACGCTGTATTGAATGTAACATGCTAGCAGTAGGAGGTACTCGGGGCGATATCTCGACCATAGGGAAGTATTTATTTTTAATAATTTATATACTATTCTACTCTTTGAATTTTTCTTTTGTCAGTGTTGGCCTCACCGCAAACTTTCTAGAAAAAAAGTATGCCCCGAACGAACAACAGATGCAGAATGTTACGCTCGTTGAAGGTTATAGGTCTCATTTTTCGTGTGGTTACACCCACAGTGTGCTGAACAGAGTGGCCGAGGGCATTGGGTTACCTTCCATGGTTCCTCTTGTAACCCATAAACTCTAGAGTCTAGGCGCGGTTCATGATACGGTGGGCGAGTCCTCCACCGCAGATGGAGTTGGAAGATATATTGAATGTTACATGCTGGCAATAGGAGGTATTCGGGGCGGTATCTCAACCATAGGGAAGTATTTATTTTGCAAAAATTATATACTATTCTACTCTTGAATTTTGCTTTTTGTCGGTGTTGGCCTCGCCGCTTTCTAGAAAAAAAGTATGCCCCGATCGGACAACGGATGCAAAGTTATGCTCGTTTTAGGTTATTGGTCTCCTTTTTTTGTGCTTACATCCACGGTGTGATGAACCGCATGCCGAGATGTGGACTTCCATGGTTCCTTGTGTACCCATAAATCAGTAGTCAGGCCGGTTCATGATAGGTGGGAGTCCTCACCGCGATGGAGTTTGATGTGTATTGAATGTAACATGCTAGCAGTAGGAGGTACTCGGGGCGGTATCTCAACCATAGGGTATTTATTTTTTAAAAATTATGTACTATTCTACTCTTTGAATTTTGCTTTTGTCGGTGTTGGCCTCGCCGCAAGCTTTCTAGAAAAAAAGTATACCCCGAATGGACAACGGATGCATAGTTACGCTCGTTTTAGGTTATTGTCTCATTTTTCGTGTGCTTACACCCACGTGTGCTGACCGCTGGCCGAGATGGGATACCTTCCATGGTTCCTTGTGTACCATAACTAGTCTAGGTGCGGTTCATGATACGGGCGAGTCCTCTACCGCGATGGAGTTCAAGCTATATGATGTTACATGCTGGCAGTAGGAGGTATGGGCGTATCTCAACCATAGGGAAGTATTTTTGTAAAAATTATATACTATTCTACTCTTTGAATTTTGCTTTTTGTCGTGTTGGCCTCGCCGCAAGCTTTCTAGAAAAAAAGTATGCCCCGACGACAACGATGCAAAGTTATGCTCGTTTTAGTTATTCTCTTTTTCGTGTGCTTACACGGTGTGCTGAACCGCTGCCGAGATGTGGGTTACCTTCCATGGTTCCTTGTGTACCCATATACTTGAGAGTCTAGGTGCGGTTCATGATACGCTGGGCGACTCCTCCACCGCGATGGAGTTCGAAGATATATTGGATGTTACATGCTGGCAATAGGAGGTATTCGGGGCGGTATCTCAACCATAGGGAAGTATTGTTTGTAAAAAATTATATACTATCTACTCGTTGAATTTCACTTTTTGTCAGTTTGGCCTCGCTGTAAGCTTTCTAGGAAAAAAAGTACGCCCTAATCGGACAACGATGAAAAGTTATGCTCGTTTTAGGTTATGGTCTCCT
>MU847929.1:0-18815 GCA_032690845.1 Eleusine coracana subsp. coracana
CCACGTGTGCTGAAACCGCGTGGCCGAGGGATGTGGGTTTCCTTCCATGGTTCCTTGTGTACCCATAAACTCAGGTAGTCTAGGCCGCGGTTCATGATACGGTAGGTGAGTCCTCCACCACGATGGAGTTCGTCGCTGTATTGAATGTAACATGCAGGCAGTTGGAGGTATTCGGGACGGTATCTTAACTATAGGGAAGTATTTATTTTGAAAAAATTATATACTATTCTACTCTTTGAATTTTGCTTTTTGTCAGTGTTGGCCTCACCGCAAGCTTTCTAGAAAAAAAAGTATGCCCTGATCGGACAACGGATGCAAAAGTTATGCTCGTTTTAGGTTGTAGGTCTCATTTTTCATGTGCTTACACCCACGGTGTGCTGAACCGCGTGGCCGAGGGATGCGGGCTACCTTCCATGTTTCCATGTGTACCCATAAACTCGGTAGTCTAGGCGTAGTTCATGATACGGTGGGCGAGTCCTCCACCACGATGGAGTTCGACGCTGTATTGAATGTAACATGCTGGCAGTAGGAGGTATTCGGGGTGGTATCTTAACCATAGGAAAGTATTTATTTTGAAAAAAATTATATACTATTCTACTCTTTGAATTTCTCTTTTTGTCGGCATTGGCCTCGCCGCAAGCTTTCTAGAAAAAAAAAGTATGCCCCGATCGGACAACGGATGCAAAAGTTATGCTCGTTTTAGGTTATAGGTCTCATTTTTCATGAGCTTACACCACGATGTGCTGAACCGCGTGGCCGAGGGATGTGGGTTTCCTACCATGGTTCTTTGTGTACCCATAAACTCGGTAGTCTAGGCACGGTTCATGATACGGTAGGCGAGCCCTCCACTGCGATGGAGTTCAATGCTGTATTGAATGTAACATGCTAGCAGTAGCAGGTATTCGGGACAGTATCTCAACCATAGGAAAGTATTTATTTTGTTAAAAATTATATACTATTCTATTCTTTGAATTTCGCTTTTTGTCGATGTTGGCCTCACTGCAAGCTTTCTAGAAAAAAAAAGTATGCCCCGATCGGACAACAGATACAAAAGTTATGCTCGTTTTAGGTTATTGGTCTCCTTTTCTGTGTGCTTACGTCCACGGTGTGATGAACCACGTGCCCGAATGATGTGGGTTACCTTGCATGGTTCCTTGTGTACCCATAAACTCGGTAGTCTAGGTGCGGTTCATGATACGATGGGCGAGTCCCCCATCAGAATGGAGTTCAATGCTGTATTG
This sequence comes from Eleusine coracana subsp. coracana, assembly GCA_032690845.1. NCBI lineage: Eukaryota > Viridiplantae > Streptophyta > Magnoliopsida > Poales > Poaceae > Eleusine > Eleusine coracana. The sequence goes on from MU847929.1 coordinate 1,242, forward strand.
AATGTAACATGCTGGCAGTAGAAGGTATTCTGCGTGGTATCTCAACCATAGGGAAGTATTTATTTTCTAAAAAATTATATACTATTCTATTCTTTGAATTTTGCTTTTTTCGGTGTTGGCCTCGCCGCAAGCTTTCTAGAAAAAAGTATGCCCCTAACAGACAACGGACGCAAAAGATACGCTCGTTTTAGGTTATAGGTCTCATTTATCATGTGCTTATACCCACGGTGTGCTGAACCGCGTGGCCGAGGGATGTGGGTTTCCTTCCATGGTTCCTTGTGTACCCATAAACTCAGTAGTCTAGGCGCGGTTCATGATACGGTAGGTGAGTCCTCCACCACGATGGAGTTCGTCGCTGTATTGAATGTAACATGCAGGCAGTTGGAGGTATTCGGGACGGTATCTTAACTATAGGGAAGTATTTATTTTGAAAAAATTATATACTATTCTACTCTTTGAATTTTGCTTTTTGTCAGTGTTGGCCTCACCGCAAGCTTTCTAGAAAAAAAAGTATGCCCTGATCGGACAACGGATGCAAAAGTTATGCTCGTTTTAGGTTGTAGGTCTCATTTTTCATGTGCTTACACCCACGGTGTGCTGAACCGCGTGGCCGAGGGATGCGGGCTACCTTCCATGTTTCCATGTGTACCCATAAACTCGGTAGTCTAGGCGTAGTTCATGATACGGTGGGCGAGTCCTCCACCACGATGGAGTTCGACGCTGTATTGAATGTAACATGCTGGCAGTAGGAGGTATTCGGGGTGGTATCTTAACCATAGGAAAGTATTTATTTTGAAAAAATTATATACTATTCTACTCTTTGAATTTCTCTTTTTGTCGGCATTGGCCTCGCCGCAAGCTTTCTAGAAAAAAAAAGTATGCCCCGATCGGACAACGGATGCAAAAGTTATGCTCGTTTTAGGTTATAGGTCTCATTTTTCATGAGCTTACACCACGATGTGCTGAACCGCGTGGCCGAGGGATGTGGGTTTCCTACCATGGTTCTTTGTGTACCCATAAACTCGGTAGTCTAGGCACGGTTCATGATACGGTAGGCGAGCCCTCCACTGCGATGGAGTTCAATGCTGTATTGAATGTAACATGCTAGCAGTAGCAGGTATTCGGGACAGTATCTCAACCATAGGAAAGTATTTATTTTGTTAAAAATTATATACTATTCTATTCTTTGAATTTCGCTTTTTGTCGATGTTGGCCTCACTGCAAGCTTTCTAGAAAAAAAAAGTATGCCCCGATCGGACAACAGATACAAAAGTTATGCTCGTTTTAGGTTATTGGTCTCCTTTTCTGTGTGCTTACGTCCACGGTGTGATGAACCACGTGCCCGAATGATGTGGGTTACCTTGCATGGTTCCTTGTGTACCCATAAACTCGGTAGTCTAGGTGCGGTTCATGATACGATGGGCGAGTCCCCCATCAGAATGGAGTTCAATGCTGTATTGAATGTAACATGCTGGCAGTAGAAGGTATTCTGCGTGGTATCTCAACCATAGGGAAGTATTTATTTTCTAAAAAATTATATACTATTCTATTCTTTGAATTTTGCTTTTTTCGGTGTTGGCCTCGCCGCAAGCTTTCTAGAAAAAAGTATGCCCCTAACAGACAACGGACGCAAAAGATACGCTCGTTTTAGGTTATAGGTCTCATTTATCATGTGCTTATACCCACGGTGTGCTGAACCGCGTGGCCGAGGGATGTGGGTTTCCTTCCATGGTTCCTTGTGTACCCATAAACTCAGTAGTCTAGGCGCGGTTCATGATACGGTAGGTGAGTCCTCCACCACGATGGAGTTCGTCGCTGTATTGAATGTAACATGCAGGCAGTTGGAGGTATTCGGGACGGTATCTTAACTATAGGGAAGTATTTATTTTGAAAAAATTATATACTATTCTACTCTTTGAATTTTGCTTTTTGTCAGTGTTGGCCTCACCGCAAGCTTTCTAGAAAAAAAAGTATGCCCTGATCGGACAACGGATGCAAAAGTTATGCTCGTTTTAGGTTGTAGGTCTCATTTTTCATGTGCTTACACCCACGGTGTGCTGAACCGCGTGGCCGAGGGATGCGGGCTACCTTCCATGTTTCCATGTGTACCCATAAACTCGGTAGTCTAGGCGTAGTTCATGATACGGTGGGCGAGTCCTCCACCACGATGGAGTTCGACGCTGTATTGAATGTAACATGCTGGCAGTAGGAGGTATTCGGGGTGGTATCTTAACCATAGGAAAGTATTTATTTTGAAAAAAATTATATACTATTCTACTCTTTGAATTTCTCTTTTTGTCGGCATTGGCCTCGCCGCAAGCTTTCTAGAAAAAAAAAGTATGCCCCGATCGGACAACGGATGCAAAAGTTATGCTCGTTTTAGGTTATAGGTCTCATTTTTCATGAGCTTACACCACGATGTGCTGAACCGCGTGGCCGAGGGATGTGGGTTTCCTACCATGGTTCTTTGTGTACCCATAAACTCGGTAGTCTAGGCACGGTTCATGATACGGTAGGCGAGCCCTCCACTGCGATGGAGTTCAATGCTGTATTGAATGTAACATGCTAGCAGTAGCAGGTATTCGGGACAGTATCTCAACCATAGGAAAGTATTTATTTTGTTAAAAATTATATACTATTCTATTCTTTGAATTTCGCTTTTTGTCGATGTTGGCCTCACTGCAAGCTTTCTAGAAAAAAAAAGTATGCCCCGATCGGACAACAGATACAAAAGTTATGCTCGTTTTAGGTTATTGGTCTCCTTTTCTGTGTGCTTACGTCCACGGTGTGATGAACCACGTGCCCGAATGATGTGGGTTACCTTGCATGGTTCCTTGTGTACCCATAAACTCGGTAGTCTAGGTGCGGTTCATGATACGATGGGCGAGTCCTCCATCAGAATGGAGTTCAATGCTGTATTGAATGTAACATGCTGGCAGTAGAAGGTATTCTGCGTGGTATCTCAACCATAGGGAAGTATTTATTTTCTAAAAAATTATATACTATTCTATTCTTTGAATTTTGCTTTTTTCGGTGTTGGCCTCGCCGCAAGCTTTCTAGAAAAAAGTATGCCCCTAACAGACAACGGACGCAAAAGATACGCTCGTTTTAGGTTATAGGTCTCATTTATCATGTGCTTATACCCACGGTGTGCTGAACCGCGTGGCCGAGGGATGTGGGTTTCCTTCCATGGTTCCTTGTGTACCCATAAACTCAGTAGTCTAGGCGCGGTTCATGATACGGTAGGTGAGTCCTCCACCACGATGGAGTTCGTCGCTGTATTGAATGTAACATGCAGGCAGTTGGAGGTATTCGGGACGGTATCTTAACTATAGGGAAGTATTTATTTTGAAAAAATTATATACTATTCTACTCTTTGAATTTTGCTTTTTGTCAGTGTTGGCCTCACCGCAAGCTTTCTAGAAAAAAAAGTATGCCCTGATCGGACAACGGATGCAAAAGTTATGCTCGTTTTAGGTTGTAGGTCTCATTTTTCATGTGCTTACACCCACGGTGTGCTGAACCGCGTGGCCGAGGGATGCGGGCTACCTTCCATGTTTCCATGTGTACCCATAAACTCGGTAGTCTAGGCGTAGTTCATGATACGGTGGGCGAGTCCTCCACCACGATGGAGTTCGACGCTGTATTGAATGTAACATGCTGGCAGTAGGAGGTATTCGGGGTGGTATCTTAACCATAGGAAAGTATTTATTTTGAAAAAAATTATATACTATTCTACTCTTTGAATTTCTCTTTTTGTCGGCATTGGCCTCGCCGCAAGCTTTCTAGAAAAAAAAAGTATGCCCCGATCGGACAACGGATGCAAAAGTTATGCTCGTTTTAGGTTATAGGTCTCATTTTTCATGAGCTTACACCACGATGTGCTGAACCGCGTGGCCGAGGGATGTGGGTTTCCTACCATGGTTCTTTGTGTACCCATAAACTCGGTAGTCTAGGCACGGTTCATGATACGGTAGGCGAGCCCTCCACTGCGATGGAGTTCAATGCTGTATTGAATGTAACATGCTAGCAGTAGCAGGTATTCGGGACAGTATCTCAACCATAGGAAAGTATTTATTTTGTTAAAAATTATATACTATTCTATTCTTTGAATTTCGCTTTTTGTCGATGTTGGCCTCACTGCAAGCTTTCTAGAAAAAAAAAGTATGCCCCGATCGGACAACAGATACAAAAGTTATGCTCGTTTTAGGTTATTGGTCTCCTTTTCTGTGTGCTTACGTCCACGGTGTGATGAACCACGTGCCCGAATGATGTGGGTTACCTTGCCATGGTTCCTTGTGTACCCATAACTCGGTAGTCTAGGTGCGGTTCATGATACGATGGGCGAGTCCTCCATCAGAATGGAGTTCAATGCTGTATTGAATGTAACATGCTGGCAGTAGAAGGTATTCTGCGTGGTATCTCAATCATAGGGAAGTATTTATTTTCTAAAAAATTATATACTATTCTATTCTTTGAATTTTGCTTTTTTCGGTGTTGGCCTCGCCGCAAGCTTTCTAGAAAAAAGTATGCCCCTAACAGACAACGGACGCAAAAGATACGCTCGTTTTAGGTTATAGGTCTCATTTATCATGTGCTTATACCCACGGTGTGCTGAACCGCGTGGCCGAGGGATGTGGGTTTCCTTCCATGGTTCCTTGTGTACCCATAAACTCAGTAGTCTAGGCGCGGTTCATGATACGGTAGGTGAGTCCTCCACCACGATGGAGTTCGTCGCTGTATTGAATGTAACATGCAGGCAGTTGGAGGTATTCGGGACGGTATCTTAACTATAGGGAAGTATTTATTTTGAAAAAATTATATACTATTCTACTCTTTGAATTTTGCTTTTTGTCAGTGTTGGCCTCACCGCAAGCTTTCTAGAAAAAAAAGTATGCCCTGATCGGACAACGGATGCAAAAGTTATGCTCGTTTTAGGTTGTAGGTCTCATTTTTCATGTGCTTACACCCACGGTGTGCTGAACCGCGTGGCCGAGGGATGCGGGCTACCTTCCATGTTTCCATGTGTACCCATAAACTCGGTAGTCTAGGCGTAGTTCATGATACGGTGGGCGAGTCCTCCACCACGATGGAGTTCGACGCTGTATTGAATGTAACATGCTGGCAGTAGGAGGTATTCGGGGTGGTATCTTAACCATAGGAAAGTATTTATTTTGAAAAAAATTATATACTATTCTACTCTTTGAATTTCTCTTTTTGTCGGCATTGGCCTCGCCGCAAGCTTTCTAGAAAAAAAAAGTATGCCCCGATCGGACAACGGATGCAAAAGTTATGCTCGTTTTAGGTTATAGGTCTCATTTTTCATGAGCTTACACCACGATGTGCTGAACCGCGTGGCCGAGGGATGTGGGTTTCCTACCATGGTTCTTTGTGTACCCATAAACTCGGTAGTCTAGGCACGGTTCATGATACGGTAGGCGAGCCCTCCACTGCGATGGAGTTCAATGCTGTATTGAATGTAACATGCTAGCAGTAGCAGGTATTCGGGACAGTATCTCAACCATAGGAAAGTATTTATTTTGTTAAAAATTATATACTATTCTATTCTTTGAATTTCGCTTTTTGTCGATGTTGGCCTCACTGCAAGCTTTCTAGAAAAAAAAAGTATGCCCCGATCGGACAACAGATACAAAAGTTATGCTCGTTTTAGGTTATTGGTCTCCTTTTCTGTGTGCTTACGTCCACGGTGTGATGAACCACGTGCCCGAATGATGTGGGTTACCTTCCATGGTTCCTTGTGTACCCATAACTCGGTAGTCTAGGTGCGGTTCATGATACGATGGGCGAGTCCTCCATCAGAATGGAGTTCAATGCTGTATTGAATGTAACATGCTGGCAGTAGAAGGTATTCTGCGTGGTATCTCAACCATAGGGAAGTATTTATTTTCTAAAAAATTATATACTATTCTATTCTTTGAATTTTGCTTTTTTCGGTGTTGGCCTCGCCGCAAGCTTTCTAGAAAAAAGTATGCCCCTAACAGACAACGGACGCAAAAGATACGCTCGTTTTAGGTTATAGGTCTCATTTATCATGTGCTTATACCCACGGTGTGCTGAACCGCGTGGCCGAGGGATGTGGGTTTCCTTCCATGGTTCCTTGTGTACCCATAAACTCAGTAGTCTAGGCGCGGTTCATGATACGGTAGGTGAGTCCTCCACCACGATGGAGTTCGTCGCTGTATTGAATGTAACATGCAGGCAGTTGGAGGTATTCGGGACGGTATCTTAACTATAGGGAAGTATTTATTTTGAAAAAATTATATACTATTCTACTCTTTGAATTTTGCTTTTTGTCAGTGTTGGCCTCACCGCAAGCTTTCTAGAAAAAAAAGTATGCCCTGATCGGACAACGGATGCAAAAGTTATGCTCGTTTTAGGTTGTAGGTCTCATTTTTCATGTGCTTACACCCACGGTGTGCTGAACCGCGTGGCCGAGGGATGCGGGCTACCTTCCATGTTTCCATGTGTACCCATAAACTCGGTAGTCTAGGCGTAGTTCATGATACGGTGGGCGAGTCCTCCACCACGATGGAGTTCGACGCTGTATTGAATGTAACATGCTGGCAGTAGGAGGTATTCGGGGTGGTATCTTAACCATAGGAAAGTATTATTTTGAAAAAAATTATATACTATTCTACTCTTTGAATTTCTCTTTTGTCGGCATTGGCCTCGCCGCAAGCTTTCTAGAAAAAAAAAGTATGCCCCGATCGGACAACGGATGCAAAAGTTATGCTCGTTTTAGGTTATAGGTCTCATTTTTCATGAGCTTACACCACGATGTGCTGAACCATGTGGCCGAGGGATGTGGGTTTCCTACCATGGTTCTTTGTGTACCCATAAACTCGGTAGTCTAGGCACGGTTCATGATACGGTAGGCGAGCCCTCCACTGCGATGGAGTTCGATGCTGTATTGAATGTAACATGCTAGCAGTAGCAGGTATTCGGGACAGTATCTCAACCATAGGAAAGTATTTATTTTGTTAAAAATTATATACTATTCTATTCTTTGAATTTCGCTTTTTGTCGATGTTGGCCTCACTGCAAGCTTTCTAGAAAAAAAAAGTATGCCCCGATCGGACAACAGATACAAAGTTATGCTCGTTTTAGGTTATTGGTCTCCTTTTCTGTGTGCTTACGTCCACGGTGTGATGAACCACGTGCCCGAATGATGTGGGTTACCTTCCATGGTTCCTTGTGTACCCATAACTCGGTAGTCTAGGTGCGGTTCATGATACGATGGGCGAGTCCTCCATCAGAATGGAGTTCAATGCTGTATTGAATGTAACATGCTGGCAGTAGAAGGTATTCTGCGTGGTATCTCAATCATAGGGAAGTATTTATTTTCTAAAAAATTATATACTATTCTACTTCTTTGAATTTTGCTTTTTTCAGGTGTTGGCCTCAGCCGCAAGCTTTCTAGAAAAAAAGTATGCCCCTGATCAGACAACGGATGCAAAAGATACTGCTCGTTTTAGGTTGTAGGTCTCATTTTCATGTGCTTACTACCCACGGTGTGCTGAACCGCGTGGCCGAGGGATGCGGGCTTCCTTCCATGTTTCCTTGTGTACCCATAAACTCGGTAGTCTAGGCGTAGTTCATGATACGGTAGGTGAGTCCTCCACCACGATGGAGTTCGTCGCTGTATTGAATGTAACATGCAGGCAGTAGGAGGTATTCGGGACGGTATCTTAACTATAGGGAAGTATTTATTTTGAAAAAAATTATATACTATTCTACTCTTTGAATTTCTGCTTTTTGTCAGTGTTGGCCTCACCGCAAGCTTTCTAGAAAAAAAAAGTATGCCCTGATCGGACAACGGATGCAAAAGTTATGCTCGTTTTAGGTTGTAGGTCTCATTTTTCATGTGCTTACACCCACGGTGTGCTGAACCGCGTGGCCGAGGGATGCGGGCTACCTTCCATGTTTCCATGTGTACCCATAAACTCGGTAGTCTAGGCGTAGTTCATGATACGGTGGGCGAGTCCTCCACCACGATGGAGTTCGACGCTGTATTGAATGTAACATGCTGGCAGTAGGAGGTATTCGGGGTGGTATCTTAACCATAGGAAAGTATTTATTTTGAAAAAAATTATATACTATTCTACTCTTTGAATTTCTCTTTTTGTCGGCATTGGCCTCGCCGCAAGCTTTCTAGAAAAAAAAAGTATGCCCCGATCGGACAACGGATGCAAAAGTTATGCTCGTTTTAGGTTATAGGTCTCATTTTTCATGAGCTTACACCACGATGTGCTGAACCGCGTGGCCGAGGGATGTGGGTTTCCTACCATGGTTCTTTGTGTACCCATAAACTCGGTAGTCTAGGCACGGTTCATGATACGGTAGGCGAGCCCTCCACCTGCGATGGAGTTCGATGTTGTATTGAATGTAACATGCTAGCAGTAGCAGGTATTCGGGACGGTATCTCAACCATAGGAAAGTATTTATTTTGTTGAAAATTATATACTATTCTATTCTTTGAATTTCGCTTTTTGTCGATGTTGGCCTTGCCTGCAAGCTTTCTAGAAAAAAAAGTATGCCCCGATCGGACAACAGATACAAAAGTTATGCTCGTTTTAGGTTATTGGTCTCCTTTTTTGTGTGCTTACGTCCACGGTGTGATGAACCACGTGCCCGAATGATGTGGGTTACCTTTCATGGTTCCTTGTGTACCCATAAACTCGGTAGTCTAGGTGCGGTTCATGATACGATGGGCGAGTCCGTCCATCAGAATGGAGTTCAATGCTGTATTGAATGTAACATGCTGGCAGTAGAAGGTATTCTGCGTGGTATCTCAACCATAGGGAAGTATTTATTTTCTAAAAAATTATATACTATTCTACTTCTTTGAATTTTGCTTTTTTCGGTGTTGGCCTCGCCGCAAGCTTTCTAGAAAAAAGTATGCCCCTAACAGACAACGGACGCAAAAGATACGCTCGTTTTAGGTTATAGGTCTCATTTATCATGTGCTTATACCCACGGTGTGCTGAACCGCGTGGCCGAGGGATGTGGGTTTCCTTCCATGGTTCCTTGTGTACCCATAAACTCAGTAGTCTAGGCGCGGTTCATGATACGGTAGGTGAGTCCTCCACCACGATGGAGTTCGTCGCTGTATTGAATGTAACATGCAGGCAGTTGGAGGTATTCGGGACGGTATCTTAACTATAGGGAAGTATTTATTTTGAAAAAATTATATACTATTCTACTCTTTGAATTTTGCTTTTTGTCAGTGTTGGCCTCACCGCAAGCTTTCTAGAAAAAAAAGTATGCCCTGATCGGACAACGGATGCAAAAGTTATGCTCGTTTTAGGTTGTAGGTCTCATTTTTCATGTGCTTACACCCACGGTGTGCTGAACCGCGTGGCCGAGGGATGCGGGCTACCTTCCATGTTTCCATGTGTACCCATAAACTCGGTAGTCTAGGCGTAGTTCATGATACGGTGGGCGAGTCCTCCACCACGATGGAGTTCGACGCTGTATTGAATGTAACATGCTGGCAGTAGGAGGTATTCGGGGTGGTATCTTAACCATAGGAAAGTATTTATTTTGAAAAAAATTATATACTATTCTACTCTTTGAATTTCTCTTTTTGTCGGCATTGGCCTCGCCGCAAGCTTTCTAGAAAAAAAAAGTATGCCCCGATCGGACAACGGATGCAAAAGTTATGCTCGTTTTAGGTTATAGGTCTCATTTTTCATGAGCTTACACCACGATGTGCTGAACCGCGTGGCCGAGGGATGTGGGTTTCCTACCATGGTTCTTTGTGTACCCATAAACTCGGTAGTCTAGGCACGGTTCATGATACGGTAGGCGAGCCCTCCACTGCGATGGAGTTCAATGCTGTATTGAATGTAACATGCTAGCAGTAGCAGGTATTCGGGACAGGTATCTCAACCATAGGAAAGTATTTATTTTGTTAAAATTATATACTATTCTATTCTTTGAATTTCGCTTTTTGTCGATGTTGGCCTCACTGCAAGCTTTCTAGAAAAAAAAAGTATGCCCCGATCGGACAACAGATACAAAAGTTATGCTCGTTTTAGGTTATTGGTCTCCTTTTTTGTGTGCTTACGTCCACGGTGTGATGAACCACGTGCCCGAATGATGTGGGTTACCTTTCATGGTTCCTTGTGTACCCATAAACTCGGTAGTCTAGGTGCGGTTCATGATACGATGGGCGAGTCCGTCCATCAGAATGGAGTTCAATGCTGTATTGAATGTAACATGCTGGCAGTAGAAGGTATTCTGCGTGGTATCTCAACCATAGGGAAGTATTTATTTTCTAAAAAATTATATACTATTCTACTCTTTGAATTTTGCTTTTTGTTCGGTGTTGGCCTCGCCGCAAGCTTTCTAGAAAAAAGTATGCCCCTAACAGACAACGGAGGCAAAAGATACGCTCGTTTTTGTTATAGGTCTCATTTTTCATGTGCTTATACCCACGGTGTGCTGAACCGCGTGGCCGAGGGATGTGGGTTACCTTCCATGGTTCCTTGTGTACCCATAAACTCAGTAGTCTAGGCGCGGTTCATGATACGGTAGGCGAGTCCTCCACAACGACGGAGTTCGTCGCTGTATTGAATGTAACATGCAGGCAGTTGGAGGTATTCGGGGCGGTATCTTAACTATAGGGAAGTATTTATTTTGAAAAAAGTTGTATACTATTCTACTCTTTGAATTTCACTTTTTGTCGGTGTTGGCCTCACCGCAAGCTTTCTAGAAAAAAAAGTATGCCCTGATCGGACAACGGATGCAAAAGTTATGCTCGTTTTAGGTTATAGGTCTCATTTTTCATGTGCTTACACCCACGGTATGCTGAACCGCGTGGTCGAGGGATGCGGGTTACCTTCCATGGTTCCATGTGTACCCATAAACTCAGTAGTCTAGGCGCAGTTCATGATACGGTGGGCGAGTCCTCCACCACGATGGAGTTCGACACTGTATTGAATGTAACATGCTGGCAGTAGGAGGTATTCGGGGCGGTATAAACCTTAGGAAAGTATTTATTTGAAAAAAATTATATACTATTCTACTCTTGAACTTTGCTTTTTGTCGGTGTTGGCCTCGCCGCCAGCTTTCTAGAAAAAAGTATTCCCCAAACAGACAATAGACGCAATAGTTACGCTCGTTTTAGGTTATAGGTCTCATTTTTCATGTGCTTACACCCACGATGTGCTGAACCGCGTGGCCGAGGGATGTGGGTTACCTTCCATGGTTCGTGTGTACCCATAAACTTGGTAGTGTAGGCACAGTTCATGATACGGTGGGCGATTCCTCCACAGCGATGGAGTTCGACGCTGTATTGAATGTAACATGCTAGCAGTAGGAGGTACTTAGGGCTGTATCTCAACCATAGGGATGTATTTATTTGTAATTATATACTATTCTACTTCTTTGAATTTCTCTTTTTGTCGATGTTGGCCTCACTGCAAGCTTTCTAGAAAAAAAAAGTATGCCCCTATCGGACAACGATAGCAAAAGTTATGCTCGTTTTAGGTTATAGGTCTCATTTTCTCTGTGCTTACACCACGGTGGATGAACCGCGTGGCCGATGGATGTGGGTTACCTTGCCATGGTTCCTTGTGTACCCATAAACTCGGTAGTCTAGGTGCGGTTCATGATACGATGGGCGAGTCCCCATCCACGATGGAGTTCAATGCTGTATTGAATGTAACATGCTGGCAGTAGAAGGTATTCCGCGTGGTATCTCAACCATAGGGAAGTATTTATTTTCTAAAAAATTATATACTATTCTATTCTTTGAATTTCGGCTTTTGTCGGATGTGGGCCTCGCCTGCAAGCTTTCTAGAAAAAAAAGTATGCCCCGATCAGGGACAACGTACCAAAAGATACTGCTCGTTTAGGTTATAGGTCTCATTTTTCATGTGCTTACTACCACGGGTGCTGAACCAGCGTGCCCGAGGGATGTGGTTACCTTCCATGGTTCCTTGTGTACCCATAAACTCGGTAGTCTAGGGACGGTTCATGATACGGTAGGGTGAGTCCTCCACCAGCGATGGAGTTCGACGCTGTATTGAATGGAACATGCTAGGCAGCTAGGAGGTATTCTACGGGTATCCAACCATAGGAAGTATTTATTTTGTAAAAATTATATACTATATCTACTCTTTGAATTTGACTTTTTGTCGGTGTTGGCCTCACGCAAGCTTTCTAGAAAAAAAAGTATGCCCCTGATCGGACAACGGATGCAAAGTTATGCTAGTTTTAGGTTTAGGTCTCATTTTTCATGTGCTTACACCCACGGTGTGCTGAACCGCGTGGCGAGGGATGCGGGTTACCTTCCATGGTTCCTTGTGTACATAAACTCGGTAGTCAGGCGCAGTTCATGATACTGGTGGGCGAGTCCTCCACACGATGGCAGTTCGACGTCTGTATTGAATGTAACATGCTGGCAGTAGGAGGTATTCGGGGTGGTATCTTAACCATAGGAAAGTATTTATTTTGAAAAAATTATATACTATTCTACTCTTGAATTTCTCTTTTTATCGGCGTTGGCCTCGCCGCAAGCTTTCTAGAAAAAAAGTATGCCCCGATCGGACACCGGATGCAAAAGTTATGCTCATTTTAGGTTATAGGTCTCATTTTTCATGGCTTACACCCACGATGTGCTGAACCGCGTGGCCGAGGGATGCAGGGTTACCTACCATGGTTCCTTGTGTACCCATAAACTCGGTAGTCTAGGGCACGTTCATGATACGGTGGGCGAGTCCCTCCACCACGATGGAGTTCGAATGCTGTATTGAATGTAACATGCTGAGCAGTTAGGAGTATCGGGCGGTATCTCTAACCATAGGAAGTATTTATTTTGTAAAAATTATATACTATTCTACTCTTTGAAATTTCGCTTTTTGTCGGCTGTTGGCCCTCGCCACCAGCTTTCTAGAAAAAAAAGTATGCCCGATCGGAAATGGATGCAAAAAGTTATGCTAGTTTTAGGTTATAGGTCTCATTTTTCATTAGCTTACACCCACTGGTGTGCTGACCGCGTGGCCGAGGGATGCGGGTTACCTTCCATGGTTCCTTGTATATCCGTAAACTCGGTAGTCTAGGCGGGTTCATGATACGGTGGGCGAGTCCTCCACAGCGATGGAGTTCGATCGTTATATTGAATGTAACATGCTAGCAGTAGGAGGTACTCAAGGCGGTATCTCAGCCACAGGGAAGTATTTATTTTTTGTAAAATTATATACTATTTTACTCTTGAATTTCACTTTCTGTCTGTGTTGGCCTCACCGCAAGCTTTCTAGAAAAAAGTAGCCCCTACCAGACAACGGACGCAAAAGTTACGCATGTTTTAGGTTATAGGTCTCATTTTTCATGTTCTTACACCCACGATGTGCTGAACCGTGTGGCCGAGGGATGTGGGTTACCTTCCATGGTTCTTGTGTACCCATAAACTCGTTAGTCTAGGCGCAGTTCATGATACGGTGGGCGAGTCCTCCACAGCGATGGAGTTCGATGCTGTATTGAATGTAACATGCTGGCAGTAGGAGGTATTCGGGATGGTATCTCAACCATAGGGAAGTATTTATTTTGTAAAAAAATATATACTATTCTATTCTTTGAATTTCACTTTTTGTCGATGTTGGCCTTGCTGCAAGCTTTCTAGAAAAAAAAGTATGCCCCGATCGGACAACAGATTCAAAAGTTATGCTCGTTTTAGGTTATTGGTCTCCTTTTTTGTATGCTTACGTCCATGATGTGCTGAACCGCGTGGCCGAGGGATGTGGGTTACCTTCCATGGTTCCTTGTGTACCCATAAACTTGGTAGTCTAGGTGCGGTTCATGATACGACGGGCGAGTCCTCCACCAGAATGGAGTTCAACGCTGTATTGAATGTAACATGCTGATAGTAGAAGGTATTCTGCATGGTATCTCAACCATAGGGAAGTATTTATTTTGCTAAAAAATTATATACTATTCTACTCTTGAATTTTGCTTTTTGTTGGTGTTGGCCTCGCCGCAAGCTTTCTAGAAAAAAAGTATGCCCCTAATCAGACAACGAGATGCAAAGTACGCTCGTTTTAGGTTATAGGTCTCATTTTTCATGTGCTTACACCCACGCTATGCTGAACCGCTGTTGCCGAGGGATGCGGGTTACCTTCCATGGTTCCTTGTATACTCCATAAACTCGGTAGTCCTAGGCGCAGCTCATGATACGGTGGGCGAGTCCTCCACCACGATGGAGTTCGACGTTGTATTGAATGTAACATGCTGGCAGTAGGAGGTATTCGGGGCGGTATCTTAACTATAAGGAAAGTATTTATTTTGAGAAAAATTATATACTATTCTACTCTTGAATTTGCTTTTTTGTCTGCGTTGGCCTCGCCGCAAGCTTTCTAGAAAAAAAGTATGCCCCGATCGGACAACGGATGCAAAAGTTATGCTCGTTTTAGGTTATAGGTCTCATTTTTCATGTGCTTACACCCACGCTATGCTGAACCGTGTTGCCGAGGGATGCGGGTTACCTTCCATGGTTCCTTGTATATCCATAAACTCGGTAGTCCGGCGCAGCTCATGATATGGTGGGCGAGTCCTCCACCACGATGGAGTTCGACGTTGTATTGAATGTAACATGCTGGCAGTAGGAGGTACTCCAGGCGGTATCTCAGCCACAGGGAAGTATTTATTTTTTGTAAAATTATATAATATTTACTCTTTGAATTTCACTTTCTGTCTGTGTTGGCCTCACCGCAAGCTTTCTAGAAAAAAAGTATGACCCTAACAGACAACGGGACGCAAAAGTTACGCATGTTTTAGGTTATAGGTCTCATTTTTTCATGTTCTTACACCCATGATGTGCTGAACCGTGTGGCCGAGGGATGTGGGTTACCTTCCATGGTTTCCTTGTGTACCCATAAACTCGTTAGTCCAGGCGCAGTTCATGATACGGTGGGCGAGTCCTCCACAGCGATGGAGTTCGATGCTGTATTGAATGTAACATGCTGGCAGTAGGAGGTATTCGGGATGGTATCTCAACCATAGGGAAGTATTTATTTTGTAAAAAATATATACTATTCTATTCTTTGAATTTCACTTTTTGTCGATGTTGGCCTTGCTGCAAGCTTTCTAGAAAAAAAAGTATGCCCCGATCGGACAACAGATTCAAAAGTTATGCTCGTTTTAGGTTATTGGTCTCCTTTTTTGTATGCTTACGTCCATGATGTGCTGAACCGCGTGGCCGAGGGATGTGGGTTACCATCCATGGTTCCTTGTGTACCCATAAACTCGGTAGTCTAGGTGCGGTTCATGATACGACGGGCGAGTCCTCCACCAGAATGGAGTTCAACGCTGTATTGAATGTAACATGCTGGTAGTAGAAGGTATTCTGCATGGTATCTCAACCATAGGGAAGTATTTATTTTGTAAAAAATTATATACTATTCTACTCTTTGAATTTTGCTTTTTGTTGGTGTTGGCCTCACCACAAGCTTTCTAGCAAAAAAAAGTATGCCCCGATTAGAAAACGAATGCAAAAGTTATGCTCATTTTAGGTTATAGGTTCTCATTTTCATGTGCTTACACCCACGCTATGCTGAACCGTGTTGCCGAGGGATGCGGGTTACCTTCCATGGTTCCTTGTATATCCATAAACTCGGTAGTCCAGGCGCAGCTCATGATATGGTGGGCGAGTCCTCCACCACGATGGAGTCGACGTGTATTGAATGTAACATGCTGGCAGTAGGAGGTATTCGGTGCGGTGTCTTAACTATAAGAAAGTATTTATTTGAGAAAAATTATATACTATTCTACTCCTTAAATTTTGTTTTTTGTCTGCGTTGGCCTCGCCGCAAGCTTTAGAAAAAAAAAGTTATGCCCCGATCGGACAACGGATGCAAAAGTTATGCTCGTTTAGGTTATAGGTCTCATTTTTCATGTGCTTACACCACGCTATGCTGAACCGTGTTGCCGAGGGATGCGGGTTACCTTCCATGGTTCCTTGTATATCCATAACTCGGTAGTCCAGGCGCAGCTCATGATATGGTGGGCGAGTCCTCCACCACGATGGAGTTCGACGTTGTATTGAATGTAACATGCTGGCAGTAGGAGGTATTCGGTGCGGTGTCTTAACTATAAGAAAGTATTTTTTGAGAAAAATTATATACTATTCTACTCCTTAAATTTTGTTTTTTGTCTGCGTTGGCCTCGCCGCAAGCTTTCTAGAAAAAAAAGTATGCCCGATCGGACAACGGATGCAAAAGTTATGCTCGTTTTAGGTTATAGGTCTCATTTTTCATGTGCTTACACCCACGCTATGCTGAACCGTGTTGCCGAGGGATGCGGGTTACCTTCCATGGTTCCTTGTATATCCATAAACTCGGTAGTCCAGGCGCAGCTCATGATATGGTGGGCGAGTCCTCCACCACGATGGAGTTCGACGTTGATTGAATGTAACATGCTGTCAGTAGGAGGTATTCGGGGCGGTGTCTTAACTATAAGAAAGTAATTTATTATTGAGAAAAAATATATACTATTCTATCCTTAATTTGAGATTTTTCTTGTTCTGCGTTGGCCTCGCCGCAAGCTTTTCTAGAAACAAAAGTATGCCCCTGATCGGACAACGGATGACAAAAGTTATGCTCGTTTTAGGTTATAGCTCATCATTCCATTTTTTTCATGACCTGTACACCCTACTGGCTATGCTGAACCGCATGTTGCCGAGGGATGCTGGGTTACCTTCCATGTGTTCCTTGTATATTCAATGAACTTCGGTAGTCCTAGGCGCAGGCTCATTGATACTGGTACAGGCTGCGTCCTCCACCACGATGGCGTAGTTCGACGTTGTATTGAATGTAACATGCTGGCAGCTAGGAGGTAGTCGGGGCGGTATCTTAACTATAAGGTACGTATTTCTTTTCGAAAAAAGTATCATATACTTTCTACTCCTTTAATTTTCGCTTTTTGTCTGCTGTTGACCCTCGCCGCAAGCTTCTAGACGAAAAAAATTTTAGCCCCGATCGGACAACGGATGCAAAAGTTATGCTAGTTTAGGTTAGAGGTCTCATTTTTCATGAGCTTACACCCATGGTGTGCTGAACCGCAGTGGCCGGGGATGTGGGTAACCTTCCATGGTTCCTTGTGTAGCCATAAACTCAGTAGTCTAGGCACAATTCATGATACGGTAGGCGAGTCCTCCACAGCGATGGAGTTCGACGCTGTATTGAGGTAACATGCTAGCAGTAGGAGGTACTTAGGGCTGTATCTCAACCATAGGGTTGTATTTTTTTTTGTAAAATTATATACGATTCTACTCTTTGAAGTTCACTTTGTCGGTGTTGGCCTCGCCCAAGCTTTCTAGAAAAAAAAAAGTATGCCCGATCGGACAACGGATGCAAAAAGTTATGCTCGTTTTAGGTTATAGGTCTCATTTTTCTTGTGCTTACACCCACGGTGTGCTGAACGCGTGGCCGAGGGATGCGGGTTACCTTCCATGGTTCCTTATGTCCCCATAAACTCATTATTCTAGGCACGATTCATGATACGGTGCGAGTCCTCCACCGCGATGGAGTTCGATGCTGTATTGAATGTAACATG
>MU847930.1:0-18810 GCA_032690845.1 Eleusine coracana subsp. coracana
GGTGAGTCCTCCACCACGATGGAGTTCTCGCTGTATTGATGTAACAGGCTGGCAGTTGGAGGGTATTGGGGCGGTAGCTTAACTATAGGGACGTATTTATTTTGGAAAAAATTTATATACTATTCTACTCTTTGAATTTCGCTTTTTGTCGGCGTTGGCCTCGCCACAAGCTTTCTAGGAAAGAAAGTATGCCCCGATCGGATATGGATGCCCAAAGTTTTGCTAGTTTTAGGTTATAGGTCTCATTTTTCATTAGCTTACACCCATGGTGTGCTGAACCCGCGTGGCCGAGGTATGTGGGTTACCTTCCATGGTCCTTGTATATCCGTAAACTCGGTAGTCTAGGCGCGGTTCATGATACGGTGGGCGAGTCCTCCACAGCGATGGAGTTTGACGTTATATTGAATGTAACATGCTAGCAGTAGGAGGTACTCCAGGCGGTATCTCAACCACAGGGAAGTATTTATTTTTTGTAAAATTATATACTATTTTACTCTTTGAATTTCACTTTCTGTTGGTGTTGGCCTCACCGCAAGCTTTCTAGAAAAAAAAGTACGACCCTAACGACAATGGGACGCAAAAGTTACGCATGTTTTAGGTTATAGGTCTCATTTTTCATGTGCTTACACCCACGATGTGCTGAACCGTGTGGCCGAGGGATGTGGGTTACCTTCCATGGTTCCTTGTGTACCCATAAACTCGGTAGTCTAGGCGCGGTTCATGATACGGTGGGCGAGTCCTCCACAGGGGATGGAGTTCGACGCTGTATTGAATGTAACATGCTAGCAGTAGGAGGTACTTAGGGCTGTATCTCAACCATAGGGATGTATTTATTTTTGTAAATTATATACTATTCTACTCTTTGAATTTCGGTTTTTGTCGGTGTTGGCCTCGCCGCAAGCTTTCTAGAAAAGAGTATGCCCCTAACAGATAACGGACGCAAAAGTTATGCATGTTTTAGTTTATAGGTCTCATTTTTCATGTGCTTCCACCCATGATGTGCTGAACCGTGTGGCCGAGGGATGTGGGTTACCTTCCATAGTTCCTTGTGTACCCTATAAACTCGGTAGTCTAGGCGCAGTTCATGATACGGTGGGCGAGTCCTCCACAGCGATGGAGTTCGATGCCGTATTGAATGTAACATGCTAGTAGTAGGAGGTATTCGAGCGGTATCTTAACAATAGGAAAGTATTTATTTTGAAAAAAGTTATATACTATTCTACTCTTTGAATTTTGCTTTTTGTCGGCGTTGGCCTCGCCGCAAGCTTTCTAGAAAAAAAAAGTATGCCCCGATCGGACAACGGATGCAAAAGTTATGCTCGTTTTAGGTTATAGGTCTCATTTTTCATGAGCTTACACCCATGGTGTGCTGAACCGCATGGCCGAGGGATGTGGGTTACCTTCCATGGTTCCTTGTGTACCCATAAACATCGGTAGTCTAGGCGCGGTTCATGATACGGTAGGTGAGTCCTCCACCACGACGGAGTTCGTCGCTGTATTGAATGTAACATGCTGGCAGTTGGAGGTATTCGGGGCGGTATCTTACTATAGGGAAGTATTTATTTTCAAAAAAATTATATACTATTCTACTCTTTGAATTTCGCTTTTTGTCGGTGTTGGCCTCGCCGCAAGCTTTCTAGAAAAAAAAGTATGCCCCGATCGGACACCGGATGCAAAAGTTATGCTCGTTTTACGTTATAGGTCTCATTTTTCATGTGCTTACACCCACTGTGTGCTGAACCGCGTGGCCGAGGGATGCAGGTTACCTTCCATGGTTCCTTGTGTACCCATAAACTCGATAGTCTAGGGCAGTTCATGATACGGTGGGCGAGTCCTCCACCACAATGGAGTTCGACGCTGTATTGAATGTAACATGCTGGCAGTTGGAGGTATTGGGGGCGGTATCTTAACTATAGGGAAGTATTTATTTTGGAAAAAAATTATACTATTCTACTCTTTGAATTTCGCTTTTTGTCGGCGTTGGCCTCGCCACAAGCTTTCTAGAAAAGAAAAGTATGCCCCGATCGGATAATGGATGCAAAAGTTTTGCTAGTTTTAGGTTATAGGTCTCATTTTTCATGAGCTTACACCCATGGTGTGCTGAACCGCGTGGCCGAGGGATGTGGGTTACCTTCCATGGTTCCTTGTATATCCGTAAACTCGGTAGTCTAGGCGCGGTTCATGATACGGTGGGCGAGTCCTCCACAGCGATGGAGTTTGACGTTATATTGAATGTAACATGCTAGCAGTAGGAGGTACTCCAGGCGGTATCTCAACCACAGGGAAGTATTTATTTTTTGTAAAATTATATACTATTTTACTCTTTGAATTTCACTTTCTGTCGGTGTTGGCCTCACCGCAAGCTTTCTAGAAAAAAAAGTACTGACCCTAACAGACAATGGGACGCAAAAGTTACGCATGTTTTAGGTTATAGGTCTCATTTTTCATGTGCTTACACCCACGATGTGCTGAACCGTGTGGCCGAGGGATGTGGGTTACCTTCCATGGTTCCTTGTGTACCCATAAACTCGGTAGTCTAGGCGCGGTTCATGATACGGTGGGCGAGTCCACCACAGCGATGGAGTTCGATGCTGTATTGAATGTAACATGCTGGCAGTAGGAGGTATTCGGGATGGTATCTCAACCATAGGGAAGTATTTATTTTGTAAAAAATTATATACTATTCTATTCTTTGAATTTCACTTTTTGTCGATGTTGGCCTTGCTACAAGCTTTCTAGAAAAAAAAAGGTATGCCCCGATCGGACAACAGATTCAAAAGTTATGCTCGTTTTAGGTTATTGGTCTCCTTTTTTGTATGCTTACGTCCATGATGTGCTGAACCGCATGGCGAGGGATGTGGGTTACCTTCCATGGTTCCTTGTGTACCCATAAACTCGGTAGTCTAGGCGCGGTTCATGATGCGGTGGGCGAGTCCTCCACAGCGATGGAGTTCGACGCTGTATTGAATGTAACATGCTAGCAGTAGGAGGTACTTAGGGCTGTATCTCAACCATAGGGATGTATTTATTTTTGTAAAATTATATACTATTCTACTCTTTGAATTTCGCTTTTTGTCAGTGTTGGCCTCGCCGCATGCTTTCTAGAAAAAAGTATGCCCCTAACAGATAACGGACGCAAAACTTACGCATGTTTTAGTTTATAGGTCTCATTTTTCATGTGCTTCCACCCACGATGTGCTGAACCGTATGGCCGAGGGATGTGGGTTACCTTCCATGGTTCCTTGTGTACCCATAAACTCGGTAGTCTAGGCGCAGTTCATGATACGGTGGGCGAGTCCTCCACAGCGATGGAGTTCGACGCTGTATTGAATGTAACATGCTAGTAGTAGGAGGTATTCGAGCGGTATCTTAACCATAGGAAAGTATTTATTTTGAAAAAAATTATATACTATTCTACTCTTTGAATTTTTATTTTTGTCGGCGTTAGCCTCGCCGCAAGCTTTCTAGAAAAAAAAAGTATGCCCCGATCGGACACCGGATGCAAAAGTTATGCTCGTTTTGCGTTATAAGTCTCATTTTTCATGTGCTTACACCCACGGTGTGCTGAACCGCGTGGCCGAGGGATGCAGGTTACCTTCCATGGTTCCTTGTGTACCCATAAACTCGGTAGTCTAGGCGCAGTTCATGATACGGTGGGCGAGTCCTCCACCACGATGGAGTTCGATGCTGTATTGAATGTAACATGCTGGCAGTTGGAGGTATTGGGGGCGGTATCTTAACTATAGGGAAGTATTTATTTTGAAAAAAATTATATACTATTCTACTCTTTGAATTTCGCTTTTTGTCAGCGTTGGCCTCGCCACAAGCTTTCTAGAAAAGAAAAGTATGCCCCGATCGGATAATGGATGCAAAAGTTATGCTACTTTTAGGTTATACGTCTCATTTTTCATGAGCTTATACCCATGGTGTGCTGAACCGCGTGGCCGAGGGATGTGGGTTACCTTCCATGGTTCCTTGTATATCCGTAAACTCGGTAGTCTAGGCGCAGTTCATGATACGGTGGGCGAGTCCTCCACAGCGACGGAGTTTGACGTTATATTGAATGTAACATGCTAGAAGTAGGAGGTATTGGGGGCGGTATCTTAACTATAGGGAAGTATTTATTTTGAAAAAAATTATATACTATTCTACTCTTTGAATTTCGCTTTTTGTCGACGTTGGCCTCGCAGCAAGCTTTCTAGAAAAAAAAAGTATGCCCCGATCGGACATCACCATGCCCGATCGGATAATGGATGCAAAAGTTATGCTAGTTTTAGGTTATAGGTCTCATTTTTCATGAGCTTACACCCATGATATGCTGAACCGCGTGGCCGAGGGATGTGGGTTACCTTCCATTTGCTTTTCAGAACTTTGTAAGAGCTTTGTAAGGAGTCTCCTTTTGTTGTGTTGAGAGGCACCACTACTTAGTTGTTTTGTAGGGATAACCTTCACTGTTTGTTTCCTGTTTTGGTGTTTGTGATGGCAGGAAGTGACGACGGAGAGATGGCTTCACCCTCACATTTTGCTGAGTGCGTGAGCCAAGAGCAGCTCCAGAAGGCTTTGTAGGCTGCTCAGAGTGATTTGGCAGAGACGATCACCAGAGCCGTTACTTATGCGGTCGGCAAGCTTCACATCGGAGAAAGCATCGAGCAGTTGGAGAAGCGGGTTTCTAAGTTAACCGATCAGGTTGTCGCGTTGGAGACCGCCCCCAAGACCAATGATATGAACACTAATAACCATGACGTTGACGACGTCCATGATGAAGACACGGTGTATAAGGCTGATGGCACCGTGGATAGGTCAGCTACAAGGACCGCAAGATTACGATGTCGTTTGCACCATAACACTCAAGGTATGGGTGGTTTCCATAACTACAATCGTCGTCCACACGGTAACTATGCTCCAGATGACCCGTATGCTAAAATTAAGTTTTCAATTCCTTCATTTTCGGGTCAGTATGATGGTGATGTTTATCTTGATTGGGAGATGACTGTAGAACAAAAATTTAATGCCCACCTTGTTCCTGAACAACATAGAGTTAGACAAGCTACTAGTGAGTTTAAGGACTTTGCTATTGTTTGGTGGAGTGGTCTAGCTGCTGAAACTGATTTGCCTACTACCTGGGAAGAACTTAAGGTAGCAATGCGTGATCATTTTGTTCCTCCTTCTTTTTATAGAGAGATTCGTAATAAACTGCAGCGTTTAGAACAAGGAGATAAAACTGTTCAGGAGTACTTTAGTGAGCTTCAAAAGGGTTTGATTCGTTGTGCCGTAGTTGAAAAAGTAGAGGATCAGATTTGTCGCTTTTATTCTAGTTTAAGAAAAGAAATTCAGGACATCCTTGACTATAAAGAATATTATACCCTCACCAGTGTTTTCAGTATGCTATGCTTGCAGAGAAAGAATCACAGGGACTTTTCCAGGCTTTTAAGGAGTACAGCAAGTCAAGGAACTCCTACCCCCCACGCTCAACGGGGACTTCGGGGCTGCCCAGGCCAGCTTTCCGTCCACCCCCACCAGCAGCTACCAAGGGAACCAGTGTTGTTTCTGCAGCCCCAAGATCAGCCCCTGCACCTTCTATGCGCTCAGGTAAAACTTCTGTGCAGGTACCAGCTAGTAGTGCCTCCTCTGTTGCTTCGACGGGGCGCACTACCGGGATTCAGTGCCACCGCTGCCATGGACTTGGTCATGTGCAGAAAGATTGTCCAAGTAGGCGGGCATATGTGGCAACAGACGATGGCGATTACATGAGCACCTCCGACGTGGAGGATGAGGAGGAGGACGTCGCTGCCACCAGCAGTGACCTTGTCCTTGGAGGCGGAGACACCACGGGATACATGAACATTATTGTTCAATGTGTCCTTAGTACTCAAGTTCATCAGCCCGCGACGATGCAGCGCCACAACTTGTTCCAGATTTTCTTCATCATCAAGAACCGCCGAGCACGTGTCATCATTGATGGAGGGAGCTGCAATAACTTGGTGAGTTCTGATGTGGTCAACAAGCTTGCTTTGACCACACGCCCACATCCACATCCGTACTACATTCAGTGGTTAAATGACTCTGGAAAAGCTAAGATAATACAAACTTGCAGAGTTCCTTTTTCCATTGGTTCTTATGTGGATTCTGTTGATTGTGATGTTGTACCCATGCAAGCATGTTCACTTTTATTGGGTAGACCTTGGGAATTTGATAATGATGCTGTACACCATGGTAGAAGTAATAAGTACACTTTTATGCATAAAGGAACTAAAATTACTTTGTTACCAATGACCCCTGCTAAAATTGTACAAGCTGATTTAGAAAGAGCTGCTAGTTTGAAAAATAAAGGTCCTGAAATTCAACAACCTGTTAATTCTAATTCTTCACCTAGTAATGTTAATGATTCTTCAAGTTCAAAGGGTGCTGGAATTAAATTACAAGGTCGTTCATGTCTTACAACAAAATCTGAGCTTGCTGAAATTTCTGATAATGGTGATATTTGCTATGCCTTGATATGCAAAGAGGCTTTGTTTTCGCTTGATGATATTGCTTCTAGTGCTGTGTCTCCTGCTGTCACTAACCTTTTGCAGGAGTATGAGGATGTTTTTCCAGCTGAGATACCCCCGGGATTGCCACCTTTGAGAGGGATTGAGCATCAAATTGATTTGATTCCGGGTGCTACTTTGCCAAACCGTGCTGCTTATAGGACCAACCCTGAGGAGACTAAGGAGATACAACGACAAGTTCAAGACATTTTGGATCATGGGTATGTTCGTCAATCACTTAGTCCTTGTGCTGTTCCTGTACTTTTGGTTCCTAAGAAAGATGGTACTTGGCGTATGTGTGTAGATTGTAGAGCCATTAATAATATTACTATTAGGTATCGTCATCCTATTCCTAGGCTAGACGACATGCTTGATGAGTTATGTGGTGCTATAATTTTCACTAAAATTGATTTGCGTAGTGGCTACCATCAAATTAAAATGAAACTTGGAGACGAATGGAAAACAGCTTTCAAAACCAAATTTGGATTATATGAGTGGTTAGTAATGCCTTTTGGGTTAACTAATGCACCTAGTACTTTCATGCGCTTGATGAATGAGGTTTTAAGAGCTTTCATTGGCAAATTTGTGGTAGTTTACTTTGATGATATCTTGATTTATAGCAAATCTATAGATGAACATATGAATCATTTGCGTGCTGTTTTTGATGCTTTACGAGATGCACGTTTATTTGGTAACCTTGAGAAGTGCATCTTTTGCACGGATCGAGTCTCTTTTCTTGGCTATGTTGTGACTCCACAGGGAATTGAGGTGGATGAGGCAAAGATTGAAGCCATAAAGAGCTGGCCTGTACCAAAAACTATCACACAGGTGAGGAGTTTTCTTGGTCTTGCAGGTTTCTACCGCCGCTTTGTCAAAGATTTCAGCACCATTGCTGCACCTTTGCATGAGTTGACAAAGAAGGGCATTGATTTCCATTGGGGTAAGGTACATCATGAGTCTTTTGATGCTTTGAAGGATAAACTTACACATGCACCATTGCTGCAATTACCTAATTTTGATAAGATTTTTGAGCTTGAATGTGATGCTAGTGGTATAGGTATTGGTGGTGTTTTGATGCAAGATAGTAAACCTATTGCGTACTTTAGTGAGAAAATAACTGGGCCTGTTTTGAATTACTCCACGTATGATAAGGAATTGTATGCACTTGTACGTTGTTTAGAGACGTGGCGTCATTATTTGTTGCCCAAAGAATTTGTTATTCATTCTGATCATGAATCACTTAAGTATATTCGTTCTCAATGTAATTTGAACCGTAGACATGCTAAATGGATTGAGTTTATTGAGTCTTTTCCTTACATTATTAAACATAAGAAAGGGAAGGATAATGTGATCGCTGATGCTTTATCTAGGCGCTATACTTTATTGTCTCAACTTGATTGTAGAATTTTTGGACTTGAGGCAATTAAAGAACAATATGCTGCTGATGTTGATTTTAAGGATGTATTGCTGCACTGTAAAGAAGATCGTGCATGGAATAAATTTGTGTTGAAGGATGGATTCTTGTTTAGAGCTAATCGCCTATGCATTCCAGTTGGTTCCGTTCGTCTTTTGTTGTTACAGGAGGCGCATGGAGGTGGATTGATGGGTCATTTTGGTGCCAAGAAGACGGAGGATATTTTGGCCACACACTTCTTTTGGCCAAGGATGAGGAAAGATGTTGAGCGCTTTGTTGCTCGCTGCACTACATGTCAAAAAGCTAAGTCTCGCTTGAATCCACATGGTTTATACATGCCACTTCCTGTTCCTTCTATTCCTTGGGCGGATATTTCTATGGACTTTGTTTTAGGACTGCCTAGGACTAAGAGGGGGAGTGATAGTATTTTTGTTGTTGTGGATAGATTTTCTAAGATGGCACACTTTATACCATGTCATAAGACTGATGATGCTAGTTATATTGCTGATCTCTTTTTCAAAGAAATTGTTCGTTTGCATGGTATGCCTTCTACTATTGTTTCAGATCGTGATGCAAAATTCTTGAGTCACTTTTGGCGCACGCTTTGGAATAAGTTGGGTACAAAGTTGTTGTTTTCTACAACTTGTCACCCACAAACTGATGGACAAACTGAGGTGGTGAACCGCACTTTGGGTACTATGTTGAGAGCTATTTTGAAGAAAAATTTGAAGCAATGGGAAGAATGTTTGCCTCATGTTGAGTTTGCATATAATCGGGCAACACATTCTACTACCAAGGTAAGTCCTTTCAAGGTAGTGTATGGTTTTGATCCCCGTACTCCACTTGATATACTTCCTTTACCTATTCATGAGAGAGTTCATGTTGATGCTATGGAGCGTGCTGAATTTATTTTGAAAATGTATGAGACGACTAGACTTAGCATTGAAAAGATGAATGAAAAGTACAAAATTGCTGGTGGTAAAGGTAGAAAAGAAGTAAAACTTGATGTAGGAGATTTAGTATGGTTACACTTGAGAAAGGATAGATTTCCAGATTTGAGAAAGTCTAAATTAATGCCTAGAGCTGATGGTCCTTTCAAAATAATTGAGAAGATTAATGATAATGCATACAAACTTGAGTTGCCTCCCGAGTTCCGGGTTAGTCCTACTTTTAACATTTCAGATTTGAAACCATACTTGGGAGAAGAGAATGAGCTTGAGTCGCGGACGACTCCAGTTCAAGAGAGGGAGGATGATGAGGACATCACTCCTAAGGATACATGCAACACTCCTCCAATTCTGGACTTGCAAGGTCCAATGACTAGAGCTCGTGCACGACGACTAAATTTAGAGGTGAGCTCGTTCCTACATTCTTCATTATATGTCACTTTTGAGAATGGTTTGCTACCTAATGATTATATTGTAATTAGGAACCATGGAGAGGACCAGGAGATGATGGGAGAAGGACTTGGAGACGTGGAGGACCAGCAAGGACGTGGAAAGCAAGGTGGAGGCCCAACCAAAACCGACTTCGAGTCTGTTTCGGGGCTCAGGATCAGTCTGCACTAAAACGGAGGCTCAGGACGCATACGGACTCGGATTTGGATGTTCTACATATGCACGGAAAGATAAGAAGAAGACCTTTCCAATGCTGCCAGTCTCATATCAAAATTCATCCGGAGTCATCAGGGAATCGTCGAAACAAGAGAGAGTCTAGAATCTGTTTCGGTGCTGCGTCGCCTGTTTTTGCCCTTTGGGCTTTGTATCTAGTTGAGCCCAATTAGAGGCGCGTCCAGAGGGTCTTGCACGACCCTAGGGTCTTTATATACAGCCGCCGCTGCACTATTAGGGCTCGGGTTTTGCTTAGATTATTCTGTTCATAACAGTTTTCGCCGTCATCACGGTTTATGAGACCCCATCTTCGTGAGATTCATAATACATCTACAATTGTGTTGCCTTCTTCTTTGTTCTTGCTTGTGTTCTTGATTCGCAGGCAGGGATTAGCCTTCTCGGCGAGGTCAATCGTTTTAGGACGGTTGATAACCAGAGGAGACGTGGTGCTGTGATTGCAGGGTTTAGAACGTGCTGTTCTGAAGCCGGATCAATTTGTGTGTCGCCTTCGACCAAATCAACGTATCTCGAACCTTTCGGAAGATCGGGAACCCTTGTCCACATCACATGGTGTGCTGAACCGCATGGACGAGGGATGTGGGTTACCTTCCATGGTTCCTTGTGTACCCATAAACTCGGTATTCTAGGCGCGGTTCATGATACGGTAGGGCGAGTCGTCCACCACGACGGAGTTCGACGCTGTATTGAATGTAACATGCTGGCAGTTGGAGGTATTGGGGGCGGTATCTTAACTATAGGGAAGTATTTATTTTGAAGAAAATTATATACTATTCTACTCTTTGAATTTCGCTTTTTGTCGATGTTGGCCTCGCCACAAGCTTTCTAGAAAAGAAAAGTATGCCCCGATCGGATAACGGATGCAAAAGTTATGCTAGTTTTAGGTTATAGGTCTCATTTTTCATGAGCTTACACCCATGGTGTGCTGAACCACGTGGCCGAGGGATGTGGGTTACCTTCCATGGTTCCTTGTATATCCATAAACTCGGTAGTCTAGGCGCGGTTCATGATACGGTGGGTGAGTCCTCCACAGCGATGGAGTTTGACGTTATATTGAATGTAACATGCTAGCAGTAGGAGGTACTCCAGGGGGTATCTCAACCACAGGGAAGTATTTATTTTTTGTAAAATTATATACTATTTTACTCTTTGAATTTCACTTTCTGTCGGTGTTGGCCTCACCGCAAGCTTTCTAGAAAAAAAAGTATGCCCCTAACAGACAACGGACGCAAAAGTTACACATGTTTTAGGTTATAGGTCCCATTTTTCATGTGCTTACACCCACGATGTGCTGAACCGCGTGGACCGAGGGATGTGGGTTACCTTCCATGGTTCCTTGTGTACCCATAAACTCGGTAGTCTAGGCGCAGTTCATGATACGGTTGGCGAGTCCTCCACAGCGATGGAGTTCGACGCTGTATTGAATGTAACATGCTGGCAGTACGAGGTATTTGGGGAAGTATCTTAACTATAGGGAAGTATTTATTTTGAAAAAAATTATATACTATTCTACTCTTTGAATTTCTCTTTTTGTCGGTGTTGACCTCGCCGCAAGCTTTCTAGAAAAAAAAAGTATGCCCGATTGGACATCACCATGCCCGATCGGATAATGGATGCAAAAGTTATGCTAGTTTTAGGTTATAGGTCTCATTTTTCATGAGCTTACACCCATGATGTGCTGAACCGCGTGGCCGAGGGATGTGGGTTACCTTCCATGGTTCCTTGTATATCCATAAACTCGGTAGTCTAGGCGCGGTTCATGATACGGTGGGTGAGTCCTCCACAGCGATGGAGTTTGATGTTATATTGAATGTAACATGCTAGCAGTAGGAGGTACTCCAGGGGGTATCTCAACCACAGGGAAGTATTTATTTTTTGTAAAATTATATACTATTTTACTCTTTGAATTTCACTTTCTGTCAGTGTTGGCCTCACTGCAAGCTTTCTAGAAAAAAAAGTATGCCCCTAACAGACAACGGACGCAAAAGTTAGCATGTTTTAGGTTATAGGTCCCATTTTTCATGTGCTTACACCCACGATGTGCTGAACCGCGTGGCCGAGGGATGTGGGTTACCTTCCATGGTTCCTTGTGTACCCATAAACTCGGTAGTCTAGGCGCAGTTCATGATACGGTTGGCGAGTCCTCCACAGCGATGGAGTTCGACGCTGTGTTGAATGTAACATGCTGGCAGTACGAGGTATTGGGGAAGTATCTTAACTATAGGGAAGTATTTATTTTGAAAAAAATTATATACTATTCTACTCTTTGAATTTCTCTTTTTGTCGGTGTTGACCTTGCCGCAAGCTTTCTAGAAAAAAAAAGTATGCCCGATTGGACATCACCATGCCCGATCGGATAATGGATGCAAAAGTTATGCTAGTTTTAGGTTATAGGTCTCATTTTTCATGAGCTTACACCCATGATGTGCTGAACCGCGTGGCCGAGGGATGTGGGTTACCTTCCATGGTTCCTTGTATATCCGTAAACTCGGTATTCTAGGCGCGGTTCATGATACGGTGGGCGAGTCCTCCACAGCGATGGAGTTTGACTGTTATATTGAATGTAACATGCTAGCAGTAGGAGGTACTCCAGGGGGTATCTCAACCACAAGGAAGTATTTATTTTTTGTAAAATTATATACTATTTTACTCTTTGAATTTCACTTTCTGTCGGTGTTGGCCTCACTGCAAGCTTTCTAGAAAAAAAAGTATGCCCCTAACAGACAACGGACGCAAAAGTTACACATGTTTTAGGTTATAGGTCCCATTTTTCATGTGCTTACACCCACGATGTGCTGAACCGCGTGGCCGAGGGATGTGGGTTACCTTCCATGGTTCCTTGTGTACCCATAAACTCGGTAGTCTAGGCGCAGTTCATGATACGGTTGGCGAGTCCTCCACAGCGATGGAGTTCGACGCTGTGTTGAATGTAACATGCTGGCAGTACGAGGTATTTGGGGAAGTATCTTAACTATAGGGAAGTATTTATTTTGAAAAAAATTATATACTATTCTACTCTTTGAATTTCTCTTTTTGTCGGTGTTGACCTTGCGGCAAGCTTTCTAGAAAAAAAAAGTATGCCCGATTGGACATCACCATGTCCGATCGGATAATGGATGCAAAAGTTATGCTAGTTTTAGGTTATAGGTCTCATTTTTCATGAGCTTACACCCATGATGTGCTGAACCGCGTGGCCGAGGGATGTGGGTTACCTTCCATGGTTCCTTGTATACCCATAAACTCGGTATTCTAGGCGCGGTTCATGATACGGTGGGCGAGTCCTCCACAGCGACGGAGTTCGACGCTGTATTGAATGTAACATGCTAGAAGTAGGAGGTATTGGGGGCGGTATCTTAACTATAGGAAGTATTTATTTTGAAAAAATTATATACTATTCTACTCTTTGAATTTCGCTTTTTGTCAACGTTGGCCTCGCCACAAGCTTTCTAGAAAAAAAAAGGATGCCCCGATCGGATAACGGATGCAAAAGTTATGCTAGTTTTAGGTTATAGGTCTCATTTTTCATGAGCATACACCCATGGTGTGCTGAACCGCGTGGCCGAGGGATGTGGGTTACCTTCCATGGTTCCTTGTGTACCCATAAACTCGGTAGTCTAGGCGCAGTTCATGATACGGTGGCGAGTCCTCCACAGCTGACGGAGTTCGACGCTGTATTGAATGTAACATGCTAGAAGTAGGAGGTATTGGGGGCGTATCTTAACTATAGGGAAGTATTTATTTTGAAAAAAATTATATACTATTCTACTCTTTGAATTTCGCTTTTTGTCGACGTTGGACCTCGCCAGCAAGCTTTCTAGAAAAAAAAAAGGGATGGCCCCGATCGGATAACTGGATGCAAAGTTATGCTCAGTTTTAGGTTATAGGTCTCATTTTTCATGAGCTTACACCCATGGTGTGCTGAACCGCGTGGCCGAGGGATGTGGGTTACCTTCCATGGTTCGTTGTATATCCGTAAACTCGGTAGTCTAGGCGCGGTTCATGATACGGTGGGTGAGTCCTCCACAGCGATGGAGTTTGATGTTATATTCAATGTAACATGCTAGAAGTAGGAGGTACTCCAGGGGGTATCTCAACCACAAGGAAGTATTTATTTTTTGTAAAATTATATACTATTTTACTCTTTGAATTTCACTTTCTGTCGGTGTTGGCCTCACTGCAAGCTTTCTAGAAAAAAAAGTATGCCCCTAACAGACAACGGACGCAAAAGTTACACATGTTTTAGGTTATAGGTCCCATTTTTCATGTGCTTACACCCACGATGTGCTGAACCGCGTGGCCGAGGGATGTGGGTTACCTTCCATGGTTCCTTGTGTACCCATAAACTCGGTAGTCTAGGCGCAGTTCATGATACGGTTGGCGAGTCCTCCACAGCGATGGAGTTCGACGCTGTGTTGAATGTAACATGCTGGCAGTACGAGGTATTTGGGGAAGTATCTTAACTATAGGGAAGTATTTATTTTGAAAAAAATTATATACTATTCTACTCTTTGAATTTCTCTTTTTGTCGGTGTTGACCTTGCCGCAAGCTTTCTAGAAAAAAAAAGTATGCCCGATTGGACATCACCATGCCCGATCGGATAATGGATGCAAAAGTTATGCTAGGTTTAGGTTATAGGTCTCATTTTTCATGAGCTTACACCCATGATGTGCTGAACCGCGTGGCCGAGGGATGTGGGTTACCTTCCATGGTTCCTTGTATATCCGTAAACTCGGTATTCTAGGCGCGGTTCATGATACGGTGGGCGAGTCCTCCACAGCGACGGAGTTTGACGTTATATTCAATGTAACATGCTAGAAGTAGGAGGTACTCCAGGGGGTATCTCAACCACAAGGAAGTATTTATTTTTTGTAAAATTATATACTATTTTACTCTTTGAATTTCACTTTCTGTCGGTGTTGGCCTCACTGCAAGCTTTCTAGAAAAAAAGTATGCCCCTAACAGACAACGGACGCAAAAGTTACACATGTTTTAGGTTATAGGTCCCATTTTTCATGTGCTTACACCCACGATGTGCTGAACCGCGTGGCCGAGGGATGTGGGTTACCTTCCATGGTTCCTTGTGTACCCATAAACTCGGTAGTCTAGGCGCAGTTCATGATACGGTTGGCGAGTCCTCCACAGCGATGGAGTTCGACGCTGTGTTGAATGTAACATGCTGGCAGTACGAGGTATTTGGGGAAGTATCTTAACTATAGGGAAGTATTTATTTTGAAAAAAATTATATACTATTCTACTCTTTGAGTTTCTCTTTTTGTCGGTGTTGACCTTGCCGCAAGCTTTCTAGAAAAAAAAAGTATGCCCGATTGGACATCACCATGCCCGATCGGATAATGGATGCAAAAGTTATGCTAGTTTTAGGTTATAGGTCTCATTTTTCATGAGCTTACACCCATGATGTGCTGAACCGCGTGGCCGAGGGATGTGGGTTACCTTCCATGGTTCCTTGTATATCCGTAAACTCGGTATTCTAGGCGCGGTTCATGATACGGTGGGCGAGTCCTCCACAGCGACGGAGTTTGATGTTATATTCAATGTAACATGCTAGAAGTAGGAGGTATTGGGGGCGGTATCTTAACTATAGGGAAGTATTTATTTTGAAAAAAATTATATACTATTCTACTCTTTGAATTTCGCTTTTTGTCGACGTTGGCCTCGCAGCAAGCTTTCTAGAAAAAAAAAGGATGCCCCTAACAGACAACGGACGCAAAAGTTACGCATGTTTTAGGTTATAGGTCCCATTTTTCATGTGCTTACACCCACGATGTGCTGAACCGCGTGGCCGAGGGATGTGGGTTACCTTCCATGATTCCTTGTGTATCCCATAAACTCGGTAGTCTAGGCGCGGTTCATGATACGGTGGGCGAGTCCTCCACAGCGACTGGAGTTTGACTGTTATATTGAATGTAACATGCTAGAAGTAGGAGGTACTCCAGGGGGTATCTCAACCACAAGGAAGTATTTATTTTTTGTAAAATTATATACTATTTTACTCTTTGAATTTCACTTTCTGTCGGTGTTGGCCTCACCTGCAAGCTTTCTAGAAAAAAAAGTATGCCCCTAACAGACAACGGACGCAAAAGTTACACATGTTTTAGGTTATAGGTCCCATTTTTCATGTGCTTACACCCACGATGTGCTGAACCGCGTGGCCGAGGGATGTGGGTTACCTTCCATGGTTCCTTGTGTACCCATAAACTCGGTAGTCTAGGCGCAGTTCATGATACGGTTGGCGAGTCCTCCACAGCGATGGAGTTCGACGCTGTGTTGAATGTAACATGCTGGCAGTACGAGGTATTTGGGGAAGTATCTTAACTATAGGGAAGTATTTATTTTGAAAAAATTATATACTATTCTACTCTTTGAATTTCTCTTTTTGTCAGTGTTGACCTTGCCGCAAGCTTTCTAGAAAAAAAAAGTATGCCCGATTGGACATCACCATGCCCGATCGGATAATGGATGCAAAAGTTATGCTAGTTTTAGGTTATAGGTCTCATTTTTCATGAGCTTACACCCATGATGTGCTGAACCGCGTGGCCGAGGGATGTGGGTTACCTTCCATGGTTCCTTGTATATCCGTAAACTCGGTATTCTAGGCGCGGTTCATGATACGGTGGGCGAGTCCTCCACAAGCGACGGAGTTTGACGTTATATTCAACTGTAACATGCTAGAAGTAGGAGGTATTGGGGGCGGTATCTTAACTATAGGGAAGTATTTATTTTGAAAAAAATTATACACTATTCTACTCTTTGAATTTCGCTTTTTGTCGACGTTGGCCTCGCAGCAAGCTTTCTAGAAAAAAAAGGATGCCCCTAATCAGACAACGGACGCAAAAGTTACGCATGTTTTAGGTTATAGGTCCCATTTTTCATGTGCTTACACCCACGATGTGCTGAACCGCGTGGCCGAGGGATGTGGGTTACCTTCCATGGATTCCTTGTGTACCCATAAACTCGGTAGTCTAGGCGCGGTTCATGATACGGTGGGTGAGTCCTCCACAGCGATGGAGTTTGATGTTATATTGAATGTAACATGCTAGCAGTAGGAGGTACTCCAGGGGTTATCTCAACCACAAGGAAGTATTTATTTTTTGTAAAATTATATACTATTTTACTCTTTGAATTTCACTTTCTGTCTGTGTTGGCCTCACAGCAAGCTTTCTAGAAAAAAAGTATGCCCCTAACAGACAACGGACGCAAAAGTTAGGCATGTTTTAGGTTATAGGTCCCATTTTTCATGTGCTTACACCCACGATGTGCTGAACCGCGTGGCCGAGGGATGTGGGTTACCTTCCATGGTTCCTTGTGTACCCATAAACTCGGTAGTCTAGGCGCAGTTCATGATACGGTTGGCGAGTCCTCCACAACGACGGAGTTTGACGTTATATTGAATGTAACATGCTAGAAGTAGGAGGTATTGGGGGCGGTATCTTAACTATAGGAAAGTATTTATTTTGAAAAAAATTATATACTATTCTACTATTTGAATTTCGCTTTTTGTCGACGTTGGCCTCGCAGCAAGCTTTCTAGAAAAAAAAAAGGATGCCCCGATCGGACAACGGATGCAAAAGTTATGCTCATTTTAGGTTATAGGTCTCATTTTTCATGAGCTTACACCCATGGTGTGCTGAACCGCGTGGCCGAGGGATGTGGGTTACCTTCCATGGTTCCTTGTATATCCGTAAACTCGGTAGTCTAGGCGTGGTTCATGATACGGTGGGTGAGTCCTCCACAGCGATGGAGTTTGATGTTATATTGAATGTAACATGCTAGCAGTAGGAGGTACTCCAGGGGTTATCTCAACCACAGGGAAGTATTTATTTTTTGTAAAATTATATACTATTTTACTCTTTGAATTTCACTTTCTGTCTGTGTTGGCCTCACCGCAAGCTTTCTAGAAAAAAAAGTATGCCCCTAACAGACAACGGACGCAAAAGTTAGGCATGTTTAGGTTATAGGTCCCATTTTTCATGTGCTTACACCCACGATGTGCTGAACCGCGTGGCCGAGGGATGTGGGTTACCTTCCATGGTTCCTTGTGTACCCATAAACTCGGTAGTCTAGGCGCAGTTCATGATACGGTTGGCGAGTCCTCCACAGCGACGGAGTTTGACGTTATATTGAATGTAACATGCTAGAAGTAGGAGGTATTGGGGGCGGTATCTTAACTATAGGAAAGTATTTATTTTGAAAAAAATTATATACTATTCTACTATTTGAATTTCGCTTTTTGTCGACGTTGGCCTCGCAGCAAGCTTTCTAGAAAAAAAAAGGATGCCCCGATCGGACAACGGATGCAAAAGTTATGCTCATTTTAGGTTATAGGTCTCATTTTTCATGAGCTTACACCCATGGTGTGCTGAACCGCGTGGCCGAGGGATGTGGGTTACCTTCCATGGTTCCTTGTATATCCGTAAACTCGGTAGTCTAGGCGTGGTTCATGATACGGTGGGTGAGTCCTCCACAGCGATGGAGTTTGATGTTATATTGAATGTAACATGCTAGCAGTAGGAGGTACTCCAGGGGTTATCTCAACCACAGGGAAGTATTTATTTTTTGTAAAATTATATACTATTTTACTCTTTGAATTTCACTTTCTGTCTGTGTTGGCCTCACCGCAAGCTTTCTAGAAAAAAAAGTATGCCCCTAACAGACAACGGACGCAAAAGTTACGCATGTTTTAGGTTATAGGTCCCATTTTTCATGTGCTTACACCCACGATGTGCTGAACCGCGTGGCCGAGGGATGTGGGTTACCTTCCATGGTTCCTTGTGTACCCATAAACTCGGTAGTCTAGGCGCGGTTCATGATACGGTGGGTGAGTCCTCCACAGCGATGGAGTTTGATGTTATATTGAATGTAACATGCTAGCAGTAGGAGGTACTCCAGGGGTTATCTCAACCACAAGGAAGTATTTATTTTTTGTAAAATTATATACTATTTTACTCTTTGAATTTCACTTTCTGTCGGTGTTGGCCTCACCGCAAGCTTTCTAGAAAAAAAGTATGCCCTAACAGACAACGGACGCAAAAGTTAGGCATGTTTTAGGTTATAGGTCCCATTTTTCATGTGCTTACACCCACGATGTGCTGAACCACGTGGCCGAGGGATGTGGGTTACCTTCCATGGTTCCTTGTGTACCCATAAACTCGGTAGTCTAGGGCGCAGTTCCATGATACGGTTGCGAGTCCTCCACAGCGATGGAGTTCGACGCTATATTGA
>MU847931.1:0-18750 GCA_032690845.1 Eleusine coracana subsp. coracana
GGTGTTTTCGAGCAAACGCTCGACGGGTTTGCTGCAGCGGGCCCCATTAGCATTTTTTCGCTATGTTTTTGAAAAACGCCACCCTCCCCTCGAAGTGCTAGGGGCGAGGTGTTTTCGGGCGAACGCTTCGACTGGTTTGGGCTGAAGCGAGCCCAAGCATTTTTTTCGCCAGTTTTTGAAAAACGCCACCTCCCCCTCGATGTGCCGGGGCGAGGTGTTTTCGCGAACGCTTCGACTGGTTTTGGGCTAAAGCGAGCTACTTAACCTTTTTTGCTATGTTTTTGAAAACGACACCCTCCCCATCCCCCTCGAATGCAAGGGCGAGGTGTTTTCGAGCGAACGCTTCACTGGTTTGGTCTGAAGCGAGCCCCATAGCATTTTTTTGCTAAGTTTTTGAAAAACGCCACCTCCCCCTCGAAGTGCCAGGGCGAGGTGTTTCGAGCGAACGCTTCGACTGGTTTGGGATGAAGCGAGCCCCATAGCATTTTTCGCTTAGTTTTTTTGAAAAATGCCACCCTCCCCATCGAAGTGCTAGGGGCGAGGTTTTTCGAGCAAACCCTTCAACGTTTTGGGCTGCGGTGAGCCACTTAGCATTTCTTCGCTAAGTTTTTGATGGGTTGGTCTTTAGCGGGCCCCATAGCATTTTTCACCAAGTTTTTGAAAAACGCCACCCTCCCCCTCGAAGTGCCAGGGGCGAGGTGTTTCGAGCGAACGCTTCAACGGTTTGGGCTGAAGCGAGCCCCATAGCATTTTTTCGCTATGTTTTTGAGAAACGCCACCCTCCCCATCGAGTGCTAGGGGCAAGGTGTTTTCGAGCAAACCCTTCGACGGGTCTGGGCTGCAGCGGGCCCCTTAGCATTATTTTCCTAAGTTTTTGAAAAACAACACCCTCCCCATCGAAGTGCTAGGGGCGAGGTGTTTTCGAGCAAACCCTTCAACGGTTCGGGCTGCAGCGAGCCCCATAGCACTTTTTGGCTAAGTTTTTGAAAAAACGCCGCCCTCCCCCTCGAAGTACTAGGGTGAGGTGTTTCGAGCAACACCCTTCGACGGGTTTTGGCTGCAGCGAGCCCCTTAGCATTTTTTGCTAAATTTTTGAAAAACACCCCCCCCATCGAAGTGCACGGGCGAGGTGTTTCGAGCAAACCCTTCGACGGTTGGGCTGCCAGCGAGCCCTTAGCATTTTTTTGGCTAAGTTTTTGAAACAAACACCCCCCCCCTCCCCTCGAGTGCTACGGGTGAGGTGTTTTCGAGCAAACCCTTCAACGGGTCTGGGCTGCAGCGGGCCCCTTATCATTTTTCGCTAAGTTTTTGAAAAACACCACCCTCCCCATCGACAGTGCTAGGGGCGAGGTGTTTTCGAGCAAACCCTTCAACGGTTTTTTGGGCTGCGGTGAGGGCACTTAGCATTTCTTCGCTAAGTTTTTGATGGGTTGGTCTTTAGCGGCCCCATAGCATTTTTCACCAGTTTTTGAAAAACGCCCACCCTCCCCCTCGAAGTGCCAGGGGCGAGGTGGTTTCGAGCGAACGCTTCGACTGGTTTGGGCTGAAGCGAGCCCCAGAGCATTTTTCGCTATGTTTTTGAGAAACGCCACCCTCCCCATCGATGTGCTAGGGGCAAGGTGTTTTCGAGCAAACCCTTCGGCGGGTCTGGGCTGCAGCGGGCCCCTTAGCATTATTTTGCTAAGTTTTTGAAAAACAACACCCTCCCCATCGAAGTGCTAGGGGCGAGGTGTTTTCGAGCAAACCCTTCAACGGGTTCGGGCTGCAGCGAGCCCCATAGCATTTTTTGGCTATGTTTTTGAAAAACGCCGCCCTCCCCCTCGAAGTACTAGGGGTGAGGTGTTCTCGAGCAAAACCCTTCGACGGGTTTGGGCTGCAGCGAGCCCCTTAGCATTTTTTTGCTAAATTTTTGAAAAACACCACCCCCCCCCATCGATGTGCTAGGGGCAAGGTGTTTTCGAGCAAACCCTTCGACGGGTCTGGGCTGCAGCGGGCCCCTTAGCATTTTTTAGCTAAGTTTTTGAAAAACACCACCCTCCTCCTCGAAGTGCTAGGGGCGAGGTGTTTTCGAGCAAACACCTTCAACGGGTTTTGGGCTGCAGCGAGCCCCTTAGCATTTTTTCACTAAGTTTTGAAAAATGCCACACTCCCCCTCGAGGTGCTAGGGGCGAGGTGTCTTCAAGCGAACCCTTCGACGGATTTGGGCTGCAGTGAGCTACGTAGCATTTATTCGCTAAGTTTTTGAAAAACGCCACCCTCCTCCTAGAAGTCGTAGGGGCGAGGTGTTTTCGAGCAAACCCTTTGACGGGTTTGTGCTGCAGCGGGCCCCTTAGCATTTTTTCGCTTAGTTTTTGAAAAACGCCACCCTCCCCATCAAAGTGCTAGGGGCGAGGTGTTTTCGGGCGAACGCTTCGACTGGTTTGGGCTGAAGCGAGCCCATAGCATTTTTTCGCTAAGTTTTTGGGAAACGCCACCCTCCCCATCGATGTGCTAGGGGCAAGGTGTTTTCAAGCAAACCCTTCGACAGGTCTAGGCTGCAGCGGGCCCCTTAGCATTTTTTCGCTAAGTTTTTGAAAAACACCACCCCCCCCATCGAAGTGCTACGGGCCGAGGTGTTTTCGAGCAAACCCTTCAACGGGTCTGGGCTGCAGCGGGCCCCATAGCATTTTTTCGCTAAGTTTTTGAAAAACACCACCCTCCCCCTCAAAGTGCCAGGGGCGAGGTGTTTCCGAGTGAACGCTTCAACTGGTTTGGGCTGAAGCGAGCCCCATAGCATGTTTTCCGCTTAGTTTTTGAAAAATGCCACCCTCCCCATCGAAGTGCTAGGGGCGAGGTGTTTTCGAGCAAACCCTTCAACGGTTTTGGGCTGCGGTGAGCCACTTAGCATTTCTTCGCTAAGTTTTTGATGGGTTTGGTCTTTAGCGGGCCCCATAGCATTTTTCACCAAGTTTTGAAAAACGCCACCCTCCCCCTCGAAGTGCCAGGGGCGAGGTGTTTTCGAGCGAACGCTTCGACGGTTTGGGCTGAAGCGAGCCCCATAGCATTTTTTCGCTATGTTTTTGAGAAACGCCACCCTCCCCATCGATGTGCTAGGGGCAAGGTGTTTTCGAGCAAACCCTTCGACGGGTCTGGGCTGCAGCGGGCCCCTTAGCATTATTTTGCTAAGTTTTTGAAAAACAACACCCTCCCCATCGAAGTGCTAGGGGCGAGGTGTTTTCGAGCAACCCTTCAACGGGTTCGGGCTGCAGCGAGCCCCATAGCATTTTTTGGCTAAGTTTTTGAAAAAACGCCGCCCTCCCCCTCGAAGTACTAGGGGTGAGGTGTTTTCGAGCAAACCCTTCGACGGGTTTGGGCTGCAGCGAGCCCCTTAGCATTTTTTTGCTAAATTTTTGAAAAACACCCCCCCCCCCATCGAAGTGATACGGGCGAGGTGTTTTCGAGCAAACCCTTCGACGGGTTTGGGCTGCAGCGAGCCCTTTAGCATTTTTTTGCTAAGTTTTTGAAAAACACCACCCCCCCCCCCTCCTATCGAAGTGCTACGGGTGAGGTGTTTTCGAGCAAACCCTTCAACGGGTCTGGGCTGCAGCGGGCCCCTTATCATTTTTTTGCTAAGTTTTTGAAAAACACCACCCTCCCCATCGAAGTGCTAGGGGCGAGGTGTTTTCGAGCAAACCCTTCAACGGTTTTGGGCTACGGTGAGCCACTTAGCATTTCTTCGCTAAGTTTTTTATGGGTTTGGTCTTTAGCGGGCCCCATAGCATTTTTCACCAAGTTTCTGAAAAACGCCACCCTCCCCCTCGAAGTGCCAGGGGCGAGGTGTTTTCGAGCGAACGCTTCGACTGGTTTGGGCTGAAGCGAGCCCCATAGCATTTTTTCGCTATGTTTTTGAGAAACGCCACCCTCCCATCGATGTGCTAGGGGCAAGGTGTTTTCGAGCAAACCCTTCGACGGGTTTGGGCTGAAGCGAGACCCTTAGCATTTTTTTGCTAAATTTTTGAAAAACACCACTCCCCCCCCCCCCATCGATGTGCTAGGGGCAAGGTGTTTTCGAGCAAACCCTTCGACGGGTCTGGGCTGCAGTGGGCCCCTTAGCATTTTTTCGCTAAGTTTTTGAAAAACACCACCCCCCCATCGAAGTGCTACGGGCGAGGTGTTTTCGAGCAAACCCTTCAACGGGTCTAGGCTGCAGCGGGCCCCTTAGCATTTTTTCGCTAAGTTTTTGAAAAACACCACCCTCCCCCTCAAAGTGGCAGGGGCGAGGTGTTTCCGAGTGAACGCTTCCACTGGTTTGGGCTGAAGCGAGCCCCATAGCATGTTTTCGCTTAGTTTTTGAAAAATGCCACCCTCCCCATCGAAGTGCTAGGGGCGAGGTGTTTTCGAGCAAACCCTTCAACGGTTTTGGGCTGCGGTGAGCCACTTAGCATTTCTTCGCTAAGTTTTTGATGGGTTTGGTCTTTAGCGGGCCCCATAGCATTTTTCACCAAGTTTTTGAAAAACGCCACCCTCCCCTCGAAGTGCCAGGGGCGAGGTGTTTTCGAGCGAACGCTTCGACTGGTTTGGGCTGAAGCGAGCCCCATAGCATTTTTTCGCTATGTTTTTGAGAAACGCCACCCTCCCATCGATGTGCTAGGGGCAAGGTGTTTTCGAGCAAACCCTTCGACGGGTCTGGGCTGCAGCGGGCCCCTTAGCATTATTTTGCTAAGTTTTTGAAAAACAACACCCTCCCCATCGAAGTGCTAGGGGCGAGGTGTTTTCGAGCAAACCCTTCAACGGGTTCGGGCTGCAGCGAGCCCCATAGCATTTATTGGCTATGTTTTTGAAAAACGCCGCCCTCCCCCTCGAAGTACTAGGGGTGAGGTGTTTTCGAGCAAACCGTTCAACGGGTTGGGCTGCAGCGGGCCCCTTAGCATTTTTTAGCTAAGTTTTCGAAAAACACCACCCTCCCCCTCGAAGTGCTAGGGGCGAGGTGTTTTCGAGCAAACCCTTCAACGGGTTTGGGCTGCAGCGAGCCCCTTAGCATTTTTTCGCTAAGTTTTTGAAAAATGCCACACTCCCCCTCGAGGTGCTAGGGGCGAGGTGTCTTCAAGCGAACCCTTTGACGGATTTGGGCTGCAGTGAGCTACGTAGCATTTATTCGCTAAGTTTTTGAAAAACGCCACCCTCCTCCTAGAAGTCGTAGGGGCGAGGTGTTTTCGAGCAAACCCTTCGACGGGTTTGTGCTGCAGCGGGC
Source organism: Eleusine coracana subsp. coracana (assembly GCA_032690845.1). Classification (NCBI taxonomy): domain Eukaryota; kingdom Viridiplantae; phylum Streptophyta; class Magnoliopsida; order Poales; family Poaceae; genus Eleusine; species Eleusine coracana. Next base: position 5,231 of record MU847931.1, read on the forward strand.
CCCTTAGCATTTTTTCGCTTAGTTTTTGAAAAAACGCCACCCTCCCCATCAAAGTGCTAGGGGCGAGGTGTTTTCGGGCGAACGCTTCGACTGGTTTGGGCTGAAGCGAGCCCCATAGCATTTTTTCGCTAAGTTTTTGAGAAACGCCACCCTCCCCATCGATGTGCTAGGGGCAAGGTGTTTTCAAGCAAACCCTTCGACGGGTCTGGGCTGCAGCGGGCCCCTTAGCATTTTTTTCGCTAAGTTTTTGAAAAACACCACCCCCCCCCCCCCAATCGAAGTGCTACGGGCGAGATGTTTTCGAGCAAACCCTTCAACGGGTCTGGGCTGCAGCAGGCCCCTTAGCATTTTTTCGCTAAGTTTTTGAAAAACACCACCCTCCCCCTCAAAGTGCCAGGGGCAAGGTGTTTCCGAGTGAACGCTTCAACTGGTTTGGGCTGAAGCGAGCCCCATAGCATGTTTTCGCTTAGTTTTTGAAAAATGCCACCCTCCCCATCGAAGTGCTAGGGGCGAGGAGTTTTCGAGCAAACCCTTCAACGGTTTTGGGCTGCGGTGAGCCACTTAGCATTTCTTCGCTAAGTTTTTGATGGGTTTGGTCTTTAGCGGGCCCCATAGCATTTTTCACCAAGTTTTTGAAAAACGCCACCCTCCCCCTCGAAGTGCCAGGGGCGAGGTGTTTTCGAGCGAACGCTTCGACTGGTTTGGGCTGAAGCGAGCCCCATAGCATTTTTTCGCTATGTTTTTGAGAAACGCCACCCTCCCATCGATGTGCTAGGGGCAAGGTGTTTTCGAGCAAACCCTTCGACGGGTCTGGGCTGCAGCGGGCCCCTTAGCATTATTTTGCTAAGTTTTTGAAAAACAACACCCTCCCCATCGAAGTGCTAGGGGCGAGGTGTTTTCGAGCAAACCCTTCAACGGGTTCGGGCTGCAGCGAGCCCCATAGCATTTATTGGCTATGTTTTTGAAAAACGCCGCCCTCCCCCTCGAAGTACTAGGGGTGAGGTGTTTTCGAGCAAACCCTTCGACGGGTTTGGGCTGAAGCGAGCCCCATAGCATTTTTTCGCTAAGTTTTTGAGAAACGCCACCCTCCCCATCGATGTGCTAGGGGCAAGGTGTTTTCAAGCAAACCCTTCGACGGGTCTGGGCTGCAGCGGGCCCCTTAGCATTTTTTCGCTAAGTTTTTGAAAAACACCACCCCCCCCCCAATCGAAGTGCTACGGGCGAGATGTTTTCGAGCAAACCCTTCAACGGGTCTGGGCTGCAGCGGGCCCCTTAGCATTTTTTCGCTAAGTTTTTGAAAAACACCACCCTCCCCCTCAAAGTGCCAGGGGCGAGGTGTTTCCGAGTGAACGCTTCAACTGGTTTGGGCTGAAGCGAGCCCCATAGCATGTTTTCGCTTAGTTTTTGAAAAATGCCACCCTCCCCATCGAAGTGCTAGGGGCGAGGTGTTTTCGAGCAAACCCTTCAACGGTTTTGGGCTGCGGTGAGCCACTTAGCATTTCTTCGCTAAGTTTTTGATGGGTTTGGTCTTTAGCGGGCCCCATAGCATTTTTCACCAAGTTTTTGAAAAACGCCACCCTCCCCCTCGAAGTGCCAGGGGCGAGGTGTTTTCGAGCGAACGCTTCGAATGGTTTGGGCTGAAGCGAGCCCCATAGCATTTTTTTCGCTATGTTTTTGAGAAACGCCACCCTCCCCATCGATGTGCTAGGGGCAAGGTGTTTTCGAGCAAACCCTTCGACGGGTCTGGGCTGCAGCGGGCCCCTTAGCATTATTTTGCTAAGTTTTTGAAAAACAACACCCTCCCCATCGAAGTGCTAGGGGCGAGGTGTTTTCGAGCAAACCCTTCAACGGGTTCGGGCTGCAGCGAGCCCCATAGCATTTATTGGCTATGTTTTTGAAAAACGCCGCCCTCCCCCTCGAAGTACTAGGGGTGAGGTGTTTTCGAGCAAACCCTTCGACGGGTTTGGGCTGCAGCGAGACCCTTAGCATTTTTTGCTAAATTTTTGAAAAACACCACCCCCCCATCGATGTGCTAGGGGCAAGGTGTTTTCGAGCAAACCCTTCGACGGGTCTGGGCTGCAGCGGGCCCCTTAGCATTTTTTAGCTAAGTTTTCGAAAAACACCACCCTCCCCCTCGAAGTGCTAGGGGCGAGGTGTTTTCGAGCAAACCCTTCAACGGGTTTGGGCTGCAGCGAGCCCCTTAGCATTTTTTCGCTAAGTTTTTGAAAAATGCCACACTCCCCCTCGAGGTGCTAGGGGCGAGGTGTCTTCAAGCGAACCCTTTGACGGATTTGGGCTGCAGTGAGCTACGTAGCATTTATTCGCTAAGTTTTTGAAAAACGCCACCCTCCTCCTAGAAGTCGTAGGGGCGAGGTGTTTTCGAGCAAACCCTTCGACGGGTTTGTGCTGCAGCGGGCCCCTTAGCATTTTTTCGCTTAGTTTTTGAAAAACGCCACCCTCCCCATCAAAGTGCTAGGGGCGAGGTGTTTTCGGGCGAACGCTTCGACTGGTTTGGGCTGAAGCGAGCCCCATAGCATTTTTTCGCTAAGTTTTTGAGAAACGCCACCCTCCCCATCGATGTGCTAGGGGCAAGGTGTTTTCAAGCAAACCCTTCGACGGGTCTGGGCTGCAGCGGGCCCCTTAGCATTTTTTCGCTAAGTTTTTGAAAAACACCACCCCCCCCAATCGAAGTGCTACGGGCGAGATGTTTTCGAGCAAACCCTTCAACGGGTCTGGGCTGCAGCGGGCCCCTTAGCATTTTTTCGCTAAGTTTTTGAAAAACACCACCCTCCCCCTCAAAGTGCCAGGGGCGAGGTGTTTTCGAGTGAACGCTTCAACTGGTTTGGGCTGAAGCGAGCCCCATAGCATGTTTTCGCTTAGTTTTTGAAAAATGCCACCCTCCCCATCGAAGTGCTAGGGGCGAGGTGTTTTCGAGCAAACCCTTCAATGGTTTTGGGCTGCGGTGAGCCACTTAGCATTTCTTCGCTAAGTTTTTGATGGGTTTGGTCTTTAGCGGGCCCCATAGCATTTTTCACCAAGTTTTTGAAAAACGCCACCCTCCCCCTCGAAGTGCCAGGGGCGAGGTGTTTTCGAGCGAACGCTTCGAATGGTTTGGGCTGAAGCGAGCCCCATAGCATTTTTTCGCTATGTTTTTGAGAAACGCCACCCTCCCCATCGATGTGCTAGGGGCAAGGTGTTTTCGAGCAAACCCTTCGACGGGTCTGGGCTGTAGCGGGCCCCTTAGCATTTTTTTGCTAAGTTTTTGAAAAACAACACCCTCCCCATCGAAGTGCTAGGGGCGAGGTGTTTTCGAGCAAACCCTTCAACGGGTTCGGGCTGCAGCGAGCCCCATAGCATTTTTTGGCTAAGTTTTTGAAAAACGCCGCCCTCCCCCTCGATGTGCTAGGGGTGAGGTGTTTTCGAGAAAACCCTTCGACAGGTTTGGGCTGCAGCGAGCCCCTTAGCATTTTTTTGTTAAATTTTTGAAAAACACCACCCCCCCCATCGAAGTGCTACGGGCGAGGTGTTTTCGAGCAAACCCTTCGACGGGTTTGGGCTGCAGCGAGCCCTTTAGCATTTTTTTGCTAAGTTTTTGAAAAACACCACCCCCCCTCCCATCGAAGTGCTACGGGTGAGGTGTTTTCGAGCAAACCCTTTAACGGGTCTGGGCTGCAGCGGGCCCCTTATCATTTTTTCGCTATGTTTTTGAAAAACACCACCCTCCCCCTCGAAGTGCTAGGGGCGAGGTGTTTTCGAGCGAACCCTTCAACGGGTTTGTGCTGCAGCGGGCCCCTTAGCATTTTTTCGCTATGTTTTTGAAAAATGCCACACTCCCCCTCGAGGTGCTAGGGGCGAGGTGTCTTCAAGCGAACCCTTCAATGGGTTTGGGCTGTAGTGAGCCACTTAGCATTTATTCGCTAAGTTTTTGAAAAACGCCACCCTCCCCCTAGAAGTGGTAGGGGCGAGGTGTTTTTGAGCAAACCCTTCGACGGGTTTGTGCTGCAGCGGGCCCCTTAGCATTTTTTTGCTTAGTTTTTGAAAAACGCCACCCTCCCCATCGAAGTGCTAGGGGCGAGGTGTTTTCGAGCGAACGCTTCGACTGGTTTGGGCTGAAGCGAGCCCCATAGCATTTTTTCGCCAAGTTTTTGAAAAATGCCACCCTCCCCCTCGAAGGGCCCGGGGCGAGGTGTTCCCGAGCGAACGCTTCGACTGGTTTGGGCTAAAGCGAGCCACTTAGCATTTTTTGGCTATGTTTTTGAAAAACGACACCCTCCCCATCCCCCTCGAAGTGCCAAGGGCGAGGTGTTTTCGAGCGAACGTTTCAACTGGTTTGGTCTGAAGCGAGCCCCATAGCATTTTTTTGCTAAGTTTTTGAAAAACGCCACCCTCCCCCTCGAAGTGCCACGGGCGATGTGTTTCCGAGCGAACGCTTTGATTCGTTTGGGCTGAAGCGAGCCCCATAGCATTTTTTCGCTAATTTTTTGAGAAACGCCACCCTCCCAATCGAAGTGCTAGGGGCGAGGTGTTATCGAGTGAACCCTTTGATGGGTTTGGGCTGTAGCAGGCCCGTTAGCCTTTGTTCGCTATGTTTTTGAAAAACGCCACCCTCCCCCTTGAAGTGCTAGGGGCGAGGTGTTTTCAAGCAAACCCTTCGACGGGTTTGGGCTGCTGCGAGCCTCATAGCATTTTTTTGCTAAGTTTTTGAAAAACGTCGCCCTCCCCCTCGAAGTGCTAAGGGTGAGGTGTTTTCGAGCGAACCCTTCAACGGGTTTGGACTACAGCGAGCCCCTTAGCATTTTTTTTGCTAAGTTTTTGAAAAACACCCCCCCCCATCGTAGTGCTAGGGGCGAGGTGCTTTCGAGCAAACCCGTCGACGGGTTTGAGCTGAAGCGCGCCCGTTAGCATTTTTTCGCCAAGTTTTTGAAAAATGCCACCCTCCCCCTCGAAGGGCCCGGGGCGAGGTGTTTCCGAGCGAACGCTTCGACTGGTTTGGGCTAAAGCGAGCCACTTAGCATTTTTTGGCTATGTTTTTGAAAAACGACACCCTCCCCATCCCCCTCGAAGTGCCAAGGGCGAGGTGTTTTCGAGCGAACGTTTCAACTAGTTTGGTCTGAAGCGAGCCCCATAGCATTTTTTTGCTAAGTTTTTGAAAAACGCCACCCTCCCCCTCGAAGTGCCACAGGCGATGTGTTTCCGAGCGAACGCTTTGATTCGTTTGGGCTGAAGCGAGCCCCATAGCATTTTTTCGCTAATTTTTTTGAGAAACGCCACCCTCCCAATCGAAGTGCTAGGGGCGAGGTGTTATCGAGTGAACCCTTTGATGGGTTTGGGCTGTAGCAGGCCCGTTAGCCTTTGTTCGCTATGTTTTTGAAAAACGCCACCCTCCCCCTTGAAGTGCTAGGGGCGAGGTGTTTTCAAGCAAACCCTTCGACGGGTTTGGGCTGCTGCGAGCCTCATAGCATTTTTTTGCTAAGTTTTTGAAAAACGTCGCCCTCCCCCTCGAAGTGCTATGGGCGAGGTGTTTTCGAGCGAACCCTTCAACGGGTTTGGACTGCAGCGAGCCCCTTAGCATTTTTTTGCTAAGTTTTTGAAAAACACCCCCCCCCCCATCGTAGTGCTAGGGGCGAGGTGCTTTCGAGCAAACCCGTCGACGGGTTTGAGCTGAAGCGCGCCCCATAGCATTTTTTCGCTAAGTTTTTTAGAATCGCCACCCTCCCCATCGAAGTGCTAGGGGTGAGGTGTTTTCGAGTGAACCCTTTGATGGGTTTGGGCTGCAGCGGGCCCATTAGCATTTTTTTGTAATGTTTTTGAAAAACGCCACCCTCCCCGTCGACGTGCTAGGTGCGAGGTGTTTTCGAGCAAACCCTTCGACGGGTTTAGGCTGCAGCGGGTCGCTTAGCATTTTTTCACTTAGTTTTTTAGAAAGGCCATCCTCCCCATCGAAGTGCAAGGGGTGAGGTGTTTTCGAGTGAACCCTTTGATGGGTTTGGGCTGCAGCGGGCCCGTTAGCATTTTTTCGCTATGTTTTTGAAAAACACCACCCTCCCCCTAGAAGTGCTAGGTGCGACGTGTTTTTGAGCAAACCCTTCAATGGGTTTGGGCTGCAGTGAGCCCCTTAGCATTTTTTTCCCTTAGTTTCTAAAAAATGTCACCCTCCCCATCGAAGTGCTAGGGGCGAGGTGTTTTCAAGCAAACCGTTCGACGGGTTTGGGCTGCAGCGGGCCCGTTAGCATTTTTTTGCTTAGTTTTTGAAAAACGCCAGCCTCCTCATCGAAGTGATTGGGGCGAGATGTTTTCGAGCGAACCCTTCCGCGGGTTCAGGCTGCAGTGAGCCACTTAGCATTTCTTCGCTAAGTTTTTGAAAAACGCCACCCTCCCTCTCGAAGTGTAGGGCGAGGTGTTTTCAAGCATACCCTTCGACGGGTCTAGGCTGCAGCGGGCCCCTTAGCATTTTTTCGCTAAGTTTTTGAATAACACCACCCTCCACATCGAAGTTCTAGGGGCGAGGTGTTTTCGAGCAAACCCTTCGACGGGTTTGGGCTGCTGCGAGCCCCGTAGCATTTTTTTTGCTAAGTTTCTGAAAAACACCCCCCCCCCATCAAAGTGCTAGGGGCGAGGTGTTTTCGAGCAAACCCTTCAACGGGTTTGGGCTGCAGCGAGCGCCATAGCAATTTTTGCTAAGTTTTTGAAAAACGCCGCCCTCCCCCTCGAAGTGCTAGGGGCGAGGTGTTTTCGAGCGAACCCTTCAACGGGTTTGGGCTGCAGCGAGCCCCTTAGAATTTTTTCGCCAAGTTTTAGAAAAACGCCATCCTCCCCCTCGAACTGCCAGGGGCGAGGTGTTTCCGAGCGAACGCTTCGACTGGTTTGGGCTGAAGCGAGACCCATAGTATTTTTTTGCTAATTTTTGAAGAAACGCCACCCTCCCCATCGAAGTGCTAGGTGCGAGGTGTTTTCGAGCAAACCCTTCGATGGGTTTGGGCTCCAGTGAGCCTCTTAGAATTTTTTTGCTAAGTTTTTGAAAAACGCCACCCTCCCCCTCGAAGTGCAAGGGGCGAGGTGTTTTCCAATGAACCCTTCAAAGGGTTTGGGCTGCAGCGAGTCCCGTAGCAGTTTTTCGCCATGTTTTTGAAAAACGCCACCCTCCCCCTCGAAGTGCATGGGGCGAGTTGTCTTCGAATGAACCCTTCGACTTGTTTGGGCTGAAGCGAGCCCCATACCATTTTTTCGCTAACTTTTGGAAAACGACACCCTCCCCCTCCCCCTCGAAGTGCCAAGGGCGAGGTGTTTTTGAGCGAACGCTTCGACTGGTTTGGGCTGAAGCGAGCCCCATAGTATTTTTTTGCTAAGTTTTTGAAAAACGCCACCCTCCCCCTCGAAGTGCTAGGGGCGAGGTGTTTCCGAGCGAACGCTTCGACTGGTTTGGGCTGAAGCGAGCCCCATAGCATTTTTTTCGCTATTTTTTTAAGAAACGCCACCCTCCCCATCAGAGTGCTAGGGACGAGGTGTTTTCGAGCAAACCCGTCGACGGGTTTGGGCTGTAGTGGGACCCTTAGCATTTTTTTTTTGCTTAGTTTTTTAATAACGCCACCCTCCCCCTTGAAGTGCTAGAGGCAAGGTGTTTTCGAGGAAACCCTTCGACGGGTTTGGGCTGCAGCGAGTCCCTTAGCATTTTTTCGCTAAGTTTTTGAGAAACGCCACCCGCCCCATGGAAGTGCTAGAGGCGAGGTGTTTTCGAGCAAACCCTTCGACGGGTTTGGGCTGCAGCGAGTCCCTTAGCATTTTTTTTGCTAAGTTTTTGAAAAACAGCGCCCTCCTCCTCGAAGTGCTAGGGGCGAGGTGTTTTCAAGCGAACCCTTCAACGGGTTTGGGCTGCAGCGAGGCCCTAAGCATTTTTTCGCTAAGTTTTTCAAAAACGCCACACTCCCCCTCGAGGTGCTAGGGGCGAGGTGTCTTCAAGCGAACCCTACGATGGGTTTGGGCTGCAGTGAGCCACTTAGCATTTCTTTGCTAAGTTTTTGAAAAACGCCACCCTCCCCCTAGAAGTGCTAGGGGTGAGGTGTTTTCGAGCAAACCCTTCAACGGGTTTGGGCAGCAGCTGTCCCCTTAGCATTTTTTTGCTTAGTTTTTGAAAAACGCCACCCTCCCCATCGAAGTGCTAGGGGCGAGGTGTTTTCAAGCGAACGCTTCGACTAGTTTGGGCTGAAGCGAGCCCCATAGCATTTTTTCGCCATGTTTTTGAAAAACGCCACCCTCCCCCTTGAAATGCCAAGGGCGAGGTGTTTCCGAGCGAACGCTTCGATTGGCTTGGGCTGAAGCGAGCCCCATAGCATTTTTTCGCTAATTTTTTGAGAAACGCCACCCACCCCGTCGAAGTGCTAGGGGCGAGGTGTTTTTGAGTGAACCCTTTGATGGGTTTGGGCTGTAGCGGGCCCGTTAGCCTTCCTTTGCAATGTTTTTAAAAAACGCCACCCTCCCCCTCGAAGTGCGAGGGGCGAGGTGTTTTCAGGCAAACCCTTCGATGGGTTTGGGCTGTAGCGGGCCCCTTAGCATTTTTTTCGCTTAGTTTTTGAAAAACGCCACCCTCCCCATCGAAGTGCTAGAGGCGAGGTGTTTTCGAGCAAACCCTTCGACGCATTTGGGCTGCAGCGAGTCCCTTAGCATGTTTTCGCTAAGTTTTTGAGAAACGCCACCCTCCCCATCGAAGTGCTAGGGGCGAGGTGTTTTCGAGTGAACCCTTTGATGGGTTTGGGCTGCAGCGGGCCTGTTAGCATTTTTTTGCTATGTTTTTGAAAAACGCCACCCTCCCCCTTGAAGTGCTAGGTGCGAGGTGTTTTCGAGGAAACCCTTCGATGGGTTTGGGCTGCAGCAAGCCTCTTAGCATGTTTTTGCTTTGTTTTTGAAAAATGCCACGCTCCCCATCGAAGTGATAGGGGCGAGGTGTTTTCGAGCAAACCCTTCAACGGGTTTGGGCTGCGGTGAGCCACTTAGCATTTCTTCTCTATGTTTTTGAGAAACGCCACCCTCCCCATCGAAGTGCTAGGGGCGAGGTGTTTTTGAGTGAACCCTTTGATGGGTTTGGGCTGCAGCGGGCCCGTTAGCATTTTTTTGCTATGTTTTTGAAAAACGCCACCCTTCCCCTTGAAGTGCTAGGTGCGAAGTGTTTTCGAGCAAACCCTTCGATGGGTTTGGGCTGCAGCAAGCCTCTTAGAACTTTTTTGCTAAGTTTTTGAAAAACGCCACCCTCCCCCTCGAAGTGCAAGGGGCGAGGTGTTTTCCAATGAACCATTCGAAGGGTTTTGGGCTGCAGCGAGTCCCATAGCATTTTTTTGCTACGTTTTTGAAAAACGCCACCCTCCCCCTCAAAGTGCAAGGGGCGAGGTGTTTTCGAACGAACCCTTCGACTTGTTTGGGCTGAAGCGAGCCCCATACCATTTTTTCGCTAACTTTTGAAAAACGACACCCTCCCCCTCCCCCTCGAAGTGCCAAGGGCGAGGTGTTTTCGAGCGAACGCTTCGACTGGTTTGGGCTGAAGCGAGCCCCATAGTATTTTTTTTTCCTAAGTTTTTGAAAAACGCCATCCTCCCCCTCGAAGTGCCACGCACGAGGTGTTTCCAAGCGAACGCTTCGACTGGTTTGGGCTGAAGCGAGCCCCATAGCAATTTTTCACTAATTTTTTAAGAAACGCCTCCCTCCCCCATCAAAGTGCTAGGGGCGAGGTGTTTTCGAGTGAACCCTTTGATGGGTTTGGGCGGCAGCGGGCCCGTTAGCCTTTGTTCGCTATGTTTTTGAAAAACGCCACCCTCCCCCTCGAAGTGCTAGGGACGAGGTGTTTTCGAGCAAACCCGTCGACGGGTTTGGGCTGTAGCGGGACCCTTAGCATTTTTTTTTGCTTAGTTTTTGAATAACGCCACCCTCCCCCTTGAAGTGCTAGAGGCGAGGTGTTTTCGAGGAAACCCTTCGACGGGTTTGGGCTGCAGCGAGTCCCTTAGCATTTTTTTCGCTAAGTTTTTGAGAAACGCCACCCTCCCCATGGAAGTGCTAGAGGCGAGGTGTTTTCGAGCAAACCCTTCGACGGGTTTGGGCTGCAGCGAGTCCCTTAGCATTTTTTTGCTAAGTTTTTGAAAAACAGCGCCCTCCCCCTCGAAGTGCTAGGGGCGAGGTGTTTTCAAGTGAACCCTTCAACGGGTTTGGGCTGCAGCGAGGCCCTAAGCATTTTTTCGCTAAGTTTTTCAAAAACGCCACACTCCCCCTCGAGGTGCTAGGGGCGAGGTGTCTTCAAGCGAACCCTTCGATGGGTTTGGGCTGCAGTGAGCCACTTAGCATTTCTTCGCTAAGTTTTTGAAAAACGCCACCCTCCCCCTAGAAGTGCTAGGGGTGAGGTGTTTTCAAGCAAACCCTTCAACGGGTTTGGGCAGCAGCTGTCCCCTTAGCATTTTTTTTGCTTAGTTTTTGAAAAACGCCACCCTCCCCATCGAAGTGCTAGGGGCGAGGTGTTTTCAAGCGAACGCTTCGACTAGTTTGGGCTGAAGCGAGCCCCATAGCATTTTTTCGCCATGTTTTTGAAAAACGCCACCCTCCCCCTTGAAATGCCAAGGGCGAGGTGTTTCCGAGCGAACGCTTCGATTGGCTTGGGCTGAAGCGAGCCCCATAGCATTTTTTCGCTAATTTTTTGAGAAACGCCACCCACCCCGTCGAAGTGCTAGGGGCGAGGTGTTTTTGAGTGAACCCTTTGATGGGTTTGGGCTGTAGCGGGCCCGTTAGCCTTCCTTTGCAATGTTTTTAAAAAACGCCACCCTCCCCCTCGAAGTGCTAGGGGCGAGGTGTTTTCAGGCAAACCCTTCGACGGGTTTGGGCTGTAGCGGGCCCCTTAGCATTTTTTTCGCTCAGTTTTTGAAAAACGCCACCCTCCCCATCGAAGTGCTAGAGGCGAGGTGTTTTCGAGCAAAGCCTTCGACGCATTTGGGCTGCAGCGAGTCCCTTAGCATGTTTTCGCTATGTTTTTGAGAAACGCCACCCTCCCCATCGAAGTGCTAGGTGCGAGGTGTTTTCGAGGAAACCCTTCGATGGGTTTGGGCTGCAGCAAGCCTCTTAGCATGTTTTTGCTTTGTTTTTGAAAAATGCCACGCTCCCCATCGAAGTGATAGGGGCGAGGTGTTTTCGAGCAAACCCTTCAACGGGTTTGGGCTGCGGTGAGCCACTTAGCATTTCTTCTCTATGTTTTTGAGAAACGCCACCCTCCCCATCGAAGTGCTAGGGGCGAGGTGTTTTTGAGTGAACCCTTTGATGGGTTTGGGCTGCAGCGGGCCCGTTAGCATTTTTTTTGCTATGTTTTTGAAAAACGCCACCCTTCCCCTTGAAGTGCTAGGTGCGAAGTGTTTTCGAGCAAACCCTTCGATGGGTTTGGGCTGCAGCAAGCCTCTTAGAACTTTTTTGCTAAGTTTTTGAAAAACGCCACCCTCCCCCTCGAAGTGCAAGGGGCGAGGTGTTTTCCAATGAACCATTCGAAGGGTTTTGGGCTGCAGCGAGTCCCATAGCATTTTTTTGCTACGTTTTTGAAAAACGCCACCCTCCCCCTCAAAGTGCAAGGGGCGAGGTGTTTTCGAACGAACCCTTCGACTTGTTGGGCTGAAGCGAGCCCCATACCATTTTTTCGCTAACTTTTGAAAAAACGACACCCTCCCCCTCCCCCTCGAAGTGCCAAGGGCGAGGTGTTTTCGAGCGAACGCTTCGACTGGTTTGGGCTGAAGCGAGCCCCATAGTATTTTTTTTTCCTAAGTTTTTGAAAAACGCCATCCTCCCCCTCGAAGTGCCACGCGCGAGGTGTTCCGAGCGAACGCTTCGACTGGTTTGGGCTGAAGCGAGCCCCATAGCAATTTTTCACTAATTTTTTAAGAAACGCCTCCCTCCCCATCAAAGTGCTAGGGGCGAGGTGTTCTCGAGTGAACCCTTTGATGGGTTTGGGGCTGCAGCGGGCCCGTTAGCCTTTGTTCGCTATGTTTTTGAAAAACGCCACCCTCCCCCTCGAAGTCCCTTAGCATTTTTTCGCTAAGTTTTTGAGGAACGCCACCCTCCCGATCAAAGTGCTAGGGGCGAGGTCTTTTTGAGTAAATCCTTTGATGGGTTTGGGCTGCAGCGGGCCTATTAGCATTTTTTTGCTATGTTTTTGAAAAACGCCACCCTCCCACTCGAAGTGCTAGGTGCGAGGTGTTTTCGAGGAAACCCTTCGATGGGTTTGGGCTGCAGCGAGCCTCTTAGCATGTTTTCGCTTAGTTTTTGAAAAATGCCACCCTCCCCATCGAAGTGCTACGGGCGAGGGTGTTTTCGAGCAAACCCTTCAACGGGTATGGGCTGCGGTGAGCCAGTTAGCATTTCTTCGCTATGTTTTGAGAAACGCCACCCTCCCCATCGAAGTGCTAGGGGCGAGGAGTTTTGAGTGAACCCTTTGATGGTTTGGGCTGCAGCGGGCCCGTTAGCATTTTTTTGCTATGTTTTGAAATACACCACCCTCCCCCTCGAAGTGCTAGGTGCGAGGTGTTTTCGAGCAAACCCTTCGATGGGTTTGGGCTGCAGCAAGCCTCTTAGAACCTTTTTGCTAAGTTTTTGAAAAACGCCACCCTCCCCCTCGAAGTGCAAGGGGCGAGGTGTTTTCCAATGAACTCTTCGAAGGGTTTGGGCTGCAGCGAGTCCTGTAGCATTTTTTCGCTACGTTTTTGAAAAACGCCACCCTCCCCCTCGAAGTGCAAGGGGCGAGGTGTTTTCGAACGAACCCTTCGACTGGTTTGGGCTGAAGTGAGCCCTATAGCATTTTTTTTCGCTAAGTTTTTGAGAAACGCCACCCTCCCCATCGATGTGCGAGGGGCAAGGTGTTTTCGAGCAAACCCTTCGACAGGTCTGGGCTGCAGCGGGCCCCTTAGCATTTTTTCGCTAAGTTTTTGAAAAACACCACCCTCCCCATCGAAGTGCTAGGGGCGAGGTGTTTTCGAGCAAACCCTTCAACGGGTTCGGGCTGCAGCGAGCCCCATAGCATTTTTTGCTAAGTTTTTGAAAAACGCCGCCCTCCCCCTCGAACTGCTAGGGGCGAGGTGTTTTCGAGCCCCCTCGAGGTGCTAGGGGCGAGGTGTCTTCAAGCGAACCCTTCGATGGGTTTGGGCTGCTGTTAGCCACTTAGCATGTCTTCGCTAAGTTTTTGAAAAACGCCACCCTCCCCCTAGAAGTGCTAGGTGCGAGGTGTTTTCGAGCAAACCCTTTGACGGGTTTGGGCTGTAGCGGGCCCCTTAGCATTTTTTCGTTTAGTTTTTGAAAAACGCCACCCTCCCCATTGAAGTGCAAGGAGCGAGGTGTTTTTGAGGCGAACGCTTCAACTGGTTTGGGCTGAAGTTTGCCCCATAGCATTTTTTTGCCAAGTTTTTGAAAAATGCCACCCTCCCCCTCGAAGTGCCAGGGGCGAGGTGTTTTCCGAGCGAACGCTTCGACTGGTTTGGACTGAAGCGAGCCACCTTAGCATTTTTTCGCTATGTTTT
>MU847932.1:0-18607 GCA_032690845.1 Eleusine coracana subsp. coracana
AATACCTCCTACTGCCAGCATGTTACATTCAATACAGCGTCGAACTCCATCGTGGTGGAGGGCTCGCCCACCGTATCATGAACGCCTAGACTACCGAGTTTATGGGTACACAAGGAACCAGAAGGTAACCCACATCCCTCGGCCACGCGTTCAGCACATGGGTGTAAGCACATGAAAAATGAGACCTATAACCTAAAACGAGCATAACTTTTGCATCCGTTGTCTGAGGGGCATACTTTTTTTCTAGAAAGCTTGCGGCGAGGCCAACACGAAAAAGAAATTCAAAGAGTAGAATAGTATATAATTTTCAAAATAAATACTTCCTGTGGTTGAGATACCGCCCGGAGTACCTCCCTACCAGCATGTTACATTCAATGCAGCGTCGAACTCCATCGTGTGGAGGACTCGCCCACCATATCATGACTGCGCCTAGACACCGAGTTTACGGTACAAGGAACCATGGAAGGTAACCCACATCCCTCGGCCACGCGGTTCAGCACACCGTGGGTGTAAGCACATGAAAAATGAGACCTATAACCTAAAACGAGTAACTTTTGCATCCGTTGTCCGATCGGGCATACTTTTTTTTCTAGAAAGCTTGCGGCGAGGCCAACACCGACAAAAAGAAATTCAAAGAGTAGAATAGTATAATTTTACAAAAATAAATACATCCCTATGGTTGAGATACGCCCCAGTACCTCCTACTGCTAGCATGTTACATTCAATACAGCGAACTCCATCGCTGTGGAGGACTCGCCACCATATCATGAACTGCGCCTAAACTACCGATTTTGGGTACACAAGGAACCATGGAAGTAACCCACATCCCTCGGCCACGCGGGTTCAGCACACCGTGGGTGTAAGCAGCATGAAAAAAAATGAGGACCTATAACCTAAAACGAGCATAACTTTTGCATCCGTTGTGTCCGATCGGGGCATACTTTTTTTTTCTAAAAGCTTGCGGCGAGGCCAACACCTGACAAAAAGAGAAATTCAAAGAGTAGATAGTTATAATTTTAAAAATAAATACTTCCCTATGGTTGAGATACCGCGAGTACCTCCTACTGCTAGCATGTTACATTCAATACAGGTCAAGAACTTCCATCGTTGTGGAGGACTCGCCCACCTATCATGAACCGCGCCTAGACTACCGAGTTTATGGGTATACAAGGAACCATGGAAGGTAACCCACAGCCCTCGGCCACGTGCAGTTCAGCACACTCATGGTGTAAGCCTGAAAAATGAGACCTATAACCTAAACGAGTGTAACTTTTGCATCGCGTTGTCCGTAGGGGCATACTTTTTTTTCTAGAAAGCTTGCGGCAAGGCCAACACGAAAAAGAGAAATTCAAAGAGTAGAATAGTATAATTTTTTTCAAAATAATACTTTCCTATGGTTAAGATACCGCCCGAATACCTCCTACTAGCATGTTACATTCAATGCAGTCGAACTCCATCGTGGTGGAGGCTCGCCCACCGTATCATGAACGCGCCTAGACTACCGAGTTTATGGGTACAAGGAACCATGGAATGTAACCCACATCCTCGGCCATGCGGTTCAGCACACCGTGGTGTAAATCACATGAAAAATGAGACCTATAACCTAAAACGAGCATAACTTTTGCATCCGTTGTCTGATCGGGGCATACTTTTTTTTCTAGAAAAGCTTGCGGCGAGGCCAACACCTGTACAAAAAGTGAAATTCAAAGAGTAGTAATAGTATATAATTTTTAGAAAAATAAATACATTCCTAGTGGTGAAGATACGCCCGGAAGTACCTCCTACTGCCTAGCATTGTTACATTCGATATAACATCAAACTCCATCGTGGTGGAGGACTCGCGCCACCGTATCATGAACCGCGCCTAGACTACCGAGTTATGGATACACAAGGAACCATGGAAGGTAACCCACATCCTCGGCCACGCGGTTCAGCACACCAGTGGGTGTAAGCTACATGAAGAATGAGACCTATAACCTAAACTAGCATAACTTTTGCATCCTGTTGTCTGATTGGGGCATACTTTTTTTCTAGAAAGCTTGCGGCGAGGCCAACACCACAAAAGCGAAATTCAAAGAGTAGAATAGTATAATTTTAAAAAAATAATTCCCTGTGGTTGAGATACCGCCCGAGTACCTCCTACTGCTAGCATGTTACATTCAAAATGTCAAACTCCATCGCTGTGGAGGACTCGCCCACCGTATGAACTGCGCCTAGACTACCGAGTTTAGGGTACACAAGAACCATGGAAGGTAACCCACATCCCTCGGCCACGCGGTTCAGCACCATGGGTGTAAGCTCATGAAAAATGAGACCTATAACCTAAAACTAGCATAACTTTTGCATCCGTTGTCCGAGGGGCATACTTTTTTTTCTAGAAATCTTGCGGTGAGGCCAACACCGACAAAAAGCGAAATTCAAGAGTAGAATAGTATATAATTTTTTTCAAAATAAATACTTTCCTATGGTTAAGATACCGCCCGAATACCTCCTACTGCCAGCATGTTACATTCAATACAGCGTCGAACTCCATCGTGGTGGAGGGCTCGCCCACCGTATCATGAACTGCACTAGACTACCGAGTTATGGGTACACAAGGAACCATGGAAGGTAACCCAGCATCCCTCGGCCACGCGGTTCAGCACACCGGGGGTGTAAGCACATGAAAAATGAGACTATAACCTAAAACGAGCATAACTTTTGCATCCGGTGTCCTGATCGGGGCATACTTTTTTTTCTAGGAAAGCTTGCGGCGAGGCCAACACTGTCAAAAGTGAAATTCAAAGAGTAGTATAGTATATAATTTTTCAAAATAAATACTTTCCTGTGTATGAGATACCGCCCCGGAGTACCTCCTACTGCAGCATGTTACATTCAATATACAAGTCAAACTCCATCGCTGTGGAGGACTCCGCCACCGTATCATGAACGCGCCTAGACTACCGAGTTGACCAGATATACAAGGAACCATGGAAGGTAACCCGCATCCCTAGGCCATGGGGTTCAGCACACCAGTGGGTGTAAGCTCATGAAGAATGAGACCTATAAACTAAAACGAGCATAACTTTTGCAGCCGTTGTCTGATTCGGGGCATACTTTTTTTTTCTAGAAAGCTTGCGGCGAGGCCAACGCCGACAAAAAGCGAAATTCAAAGAGTAGAATAGTATATAATTTTTTTCAAAAATAAATACTTCCCTATGGTTAAGATACCGCCCGAATACCTCCTACTGCCAGCATGTTACATTCAATACAGCGTCGAACTCCATCGTGGTGGAGGACTCGCCACCGTATCATGAACCGCGCCTAGACTACCGAGTTTATGGGTACTACAAGGAACCATGGAAGGTAAACCCCATCCCTCGGCCACGCGGTTCAGCACACCGTGGGTGTAAGCACATGAAAATGAGACCTATAACCTAAAACGAGCATAACTTTTGCATCCGTTGTCCGATCGGGCATACTTTTTTTTCTAGAAAGCTTGCGGCGAGGCCAACACCGACAAAAGAGAAATTCAAAGAGTAGAATAGTATATAATTTTCAAAAATAAATACTTTCCCTATGGTTAGATACCGCCCGAGTACCTCCTACTGCCTAGCATGTTACATTCAATATGTCAAACTCCATCGTTGTGGAGGACTCGCCCACCATATCATGAACGCGCCTAGACTACCGAGTTTAGGTACACAAGGAACCATGGAAGGTAACCCACATCCCTCGGCCAGGTCAGCACACCGGGTGTAAGCTCATGAAAAATGAGACCTATAACCTAAAACTAACTTTTGCATCCGTTGTCGTTGGGGCATACTTTTTTTTTCTAGAAGCTTGCGGGAGGCCAACACGACAAAAAGAAATTCAAAGAGTAGAATATATAATTTTTTTCAAAATAAATACTTTCCTATGGTTAAGATACCGCCCGATACCTCCTATCCTAGCATGTTACATTCAATACAGCGTCGAACTCCATCGTGGTGGAGGCTCGCCCACCATATCATGAACTGCGCCTAGACTACCGATTTATGGGTACAAGGAACCATGGAAGGTAACCCACATCCCTCGGCCACGCGGTTCAGCACACCGGGTGTAAGCACATGAAAAATGAGACCTATAACCTAAACTAGCATATAACTTTTGCATCCGTTGTCCGATTGGGGCATACTTTTTTTTCTAGAAATCTTGCGGGAGGCAACACCGACAAAAGAGAATTCAAAGGAGTAGAATAGTATATAATTTTATCAAAAAATAAATACATCCCTATGGTTTTAGATACCGCCCTGAGTATCCTCCTACTGCTAGCAATGTTACATTCAATAAGCGTCGAACTCCATCGCTGGTAGAGCTCGCCCACCAGTATCATGAACTCCGCCTAGACTACGAGTTTATGGTACCAAGGAACCATGGAAGGTAACCCACATCCCTCGGCCACGCAGGTTCAGCCACATGGGTGTAAGCACATGAAAAATGAGACCTATACCTAAAACGTAGCATAAATTTTGCATCCGTTGTCCGATCGGGGCCATACTTTTTTTTCTAGAAAGCTTGCGGCAGGCCAACACCTGACAAAGAGAAATTCAAAGAGTAGAATGTATATAATTTTTTCAAAAATAAATACATTCCTATGGTTAGATACCGCCCTGAGTACCTCCTACTGCTAGCATGTTACATTCAATACAACATCGAAACTCACATCCGCTGTGATGGACTCGCCCACCTATCATGAACTGCGCTAAGACTACCGAGTTTAATGGGATAACAGGAAGGAACCATGGAAGGTAACCCACATCCCTCGGCCGACCCCCCCCGCAGTTCAGCACATCAATGGGTGTAAGGCATCATGAGAAATGAGACCGTATAACCTAAAAACTAGTGCATAACTTTTGCATCCGTTGTCTGATTAGGGGCATACTTTTTTTTAGAAAGCTTGCGGTTAGGCCAACACCGACAGGAAAGCAAAATTCCAAAGAGTAGAATAGTATATAATTTTATCAAAAATAATACTTTCCTATGGTTAAGATACCACCCCGTAAGTACCTCCGTCTGTGCAGCATGTTACCATTCAATACCGATGTCGAACTCCATCGTGGTGGAGGGACTCCGCCCACCCGTATCAATGAACTGTGCCCTAGACTACCGAGTTTACTGGTAATACAAAGGAACCATGGAAGGTAAACCGCATCCCTCGGCCACGAGTTCAGCACACCGTGGTGTAAGCTCATGAAAAGAGACCTATAACCTAAACTAGCATAACTTTTGCATCGTGTCGATTGGGCATACTTTTTTTTTTCTAGAAAGCTTGCGGCGAGGCCAACACGACAAAAAAGCGAATTCAAAAGAGTAGAATAGTATATAATTTTTTTCAAATAAATACTTTCCTATGGTTAAGATACGCCCCGAATAACCTCCTACTGCCAGCATGTTACATTCAATACGTGTCGAACTCCATCCGTGGTGGGGGCTCGCCCCCGTATCATGAACTGAGCTAGCTACCGAGTTTAGGGTACGCAAGGAACCATGGAAGGTAACCCCATCCCTCGGCCACGCGGTTTCAGCACACCGGTGGGTGTAAGCACATGAAAATGAGACCTATAACCTAAAACGAGCATAACTTTTGCATCCGTTGTCCGATCGGGGCATACTTTTTTTTCTAAAAGCTTTGCGGCCGAGGCCAACACTGACAAAAAGAGAAATTCAAAGAGTAGAATAGTATATAATTTTTACAAAAAATAAATACTTCCCTATGGTTAGATACCGCCCTGAAGTACCTCCTACTGCTAGCATGTTACATTCAATACAGCTTCGACTCCATCGCTGTGGAGGACTCGCCCACCATATCATGAACTGCCCTAGACTACCGAGTTTATGGGTACACAAGGAACCATGGAAGGTAACCCACATCCCTCGGCCACGCGATTCAGCACATCGTGGGTGTAAGCACATGAAAAATGAGACCTATAACCTAAAACGAGTGTAACTTTTGCGTCCGTTGTCTGATTAGGGCATACTTTTTTTCTAGAAAGCTTGCGGCGAGGCCAACACCGACAAAAGTGAAATTCAAAGAGTAGAATAGTATATAATTTTACAAAAAATAAATACATTCCCTAGTGGTTGAGATACCGCCCTGAGTACCTCCTACTGCTAGCATGTTACATTCATACAAGCGTCGAACTCCATCGCTGTGGAGGACCTCGCCCACCGTATCATGAACCGTGCCTAGACGACCGAGTTTACGTATATACAAAGAACCATGGAAGGTAACCCACATCCCTCGGCCACGCGGTTCAGCACACCATGGGTGTAAGCTCATGAAAAATGAGACCTATAACCTAAAACTAGCATAACTTTTGCATCCGTTGTCCGATGGGGCATACTTTTTTTTCTAGAAATCTTGAGGCGAGGCCAACGCCGACAAAAAGCGAAATTCAATGAGTAGAATAGTATATATTTTTTCAAAATAAATACTTTCCTATGGTTAAGATAACCGCCCCGAATACCTCCTACTGCCAGCATGTTACATTCAATGACAGCGTCGAACTCCATCGTGGTGGAGGGCTCGCCCACCGTATCATGAACTGCAGCCTAGACTACCGAGTTTATGGGTACGCAAGGAACCATGGAAGGTAACCCGCATCCCTCGGCCACGCGGTTCAGCACACCGTGGGTGTAAGCACATGAAAAATTAGACCTATAACCTAAAACGAGCATAACTTTTGCATCCGTTGTCCGATCGGGGCATACTTTTTTTTTTAGAAAGCTTGCGGCGAGGCCAACACCGACAAAAAGAGAAATTCAAAGAGTAGAATAGTATACAATTTTTTTCAAAATAAATACTTTCCTATGGTTAAGATACCGTCCGAATACCTCCTACTGCCAGCAGTTACATTCAATGCAGCGTCGAACTCCATCGTGGTGGAGGCTCGGCCACCATATCATGAACTGCGCTTAGACTACCGAATTTTATGGGTACACAAGGAACCATGGAAGGTAACCCACATCCCTCGGCCACGCGGTTCAGCACACCGTGGGTGTAAGCACATGAAAAATGAGACCTATAACCTAAACGAGCAATAACTTTGCATCCGTTGTCCGATCGGGGCATACTTTTTTTTCTAAAAAGCTTGCGGCAAGGCCACACTGACAAAAGAGAAATTCAAAGAGTAGAATAGTATATAATTTTACAAAAAATAAATACATCCCTATGGTGAGATAACTCCCTGAGTATCTCCTACTGCTAGCATTTACATTCAATACAGCGTCGAACTCCATCGCTGTGGAGGACTCGCCCACCATATCATGAACTGCGCCTAAACTACCGAGTTTATAGGTACACAAAGGAACCATGGAAGGTAACCCACATTCTCGGCCACGCGGTTCAGCATATCATGGGTGTAAGCACATGAAAATGAGACCTATAACCTAAAACGATGTAAGTTTTGCGTTCGTTGTCTGTTAGGGGCATAAACTCCGCCTATGTTGAGTCTCAATATAGCCATCCCAAGCCTGGGTAAAGGAGGAGGGTTGTGTTAGGTTTGGCAACCAACGTCAAAAACCCAGCCACTCAATGGATATGAAACCCATAAGAATTCGTTGGGGCGTAACCCTCTTAGCGACGCGCTACATCGGAAACCCGGGTGTGGTGTCAAATGGGCAAGGGCCGGGTCGTCACAACCTTAGTGGCGCGTCGTATCGTGACCTGGGTACGATGAATAGTGGAGCAAGGGTCGGGTCGTCGCAACCTTAGTGGCGCGCTACATCTACGCCCGGGTGTGGTGAAAAATGAGCAAGGGTCCTTCGCACTTTCCTCGACGGGTGCGAAGGGTAAGAAAGTTAGCCGAGCCAACTAGGATTCGTCTAGGGAGTTGGAACGTAGGGTCCCTAACAGGCAAGTTATGAGAGCTAGTCGATGTGGCAACTAGGAGGCGTGTAAATATCCTATGCGTTCAAGAGACTAAATGGAAGGGCCAGAAGGCGAAGGAGGTGGAGAATACGGGCTACAAGCTTGGTACACGGGTACAACATTGGGTAGAAATGGTGTAGGCATCTTGATCGATAGGAGCCTTAAGGATGGGGTCGTAGATGTTAGGAGGCACGGGGACCGGATTATCCTTGTTCGGCTGATAGTTGGAGATTCGGCTTTAAAGGTGATCAGTGCATATGCCCCTCAGGTAGGTCTTAATGAGAGCATCAAGAATCAGTTTTGGGAAGATTTAGATAGCATGGTTAGTGGCATACCTATCAGTGAGAAGCTTTTCATAGGAGGAGACCTTAACGGCCATGTGGGGACGTCTAATGTAGGGTTCGAGCGGGTCCATGGGGGGTTCGGGTATGGTAGTAGGAATCAGGAGGGGGAGGATATACTTAATTGGGCGCTAGCTTATGACTTGTTGGTAGCGAATACCATATTTAGGAAGAGGGAATCCCATCTAGTGACCTTTAGAAGTGCACAACACTCGAGCCAAATCGACTTTATCCTTGCCAGGAGGGAGGACAGGCGTGCTTGCTTGGACTGTAGGGTGATACCTGGGGAGTGTGTCGTCACTCAACATAAGCTTGTGGTGGCGGATTTTCGTTTTCGGGTACGGGTCTACAGGGACAAACGTACCAAGACCGCGGAGAACGAAGTGGTGGAAGTTTAGAGGGGAGCTGGCGCAAACTTTTAAGGAGAGGATGCTAGGAGAGGGACCCTGGGAGGAAGGAGAAGTGACCATATGACATGTGGCTAAAATGGCAACATGTGTTCAGGAAGGTAGCTTCAGAAGTGTTGGCGTGAGTAGAGGAGGCAAACAAGAAGCAAAAGACACCTGGTGGTGGAATGATGAGGTGCAAAGGGCTATCAGGGAGAAGAAGGAGTGTTTCAAGCGCCTACATCTTGACAAGAGTGCAACCAACATAGAAGGCTATAAAATAGCCAAGAGGGCTGCAAAACGAGCAGTGAGTGTAGCAAAGGGTCAGGCATATGATAACCTTTATCAGTGACTAGGCACGAAGGAAGGAGAGAAGGACATCTTCGGATGGCTAGGATCCGTGAGCGGAAGACGAGGGACATCAACCAAATCAAATGTAGTCAAGGATGTGGTAGACCGACTCCTGGTGAGAGATGAGGAGATCAAGGACAGATGGCGAGAGTACTTTGATAAGTTGTTTAACGGAGAGGAGGAAGGTCCTATACTTGAGTTGGATGACTCATTTGATGATAACAACAGACGCTTTGTGAGGAAGAATCAGGAGAACGAGATAGAGGAAGCTATTGAAGAGGATGAAGAGTGGTAAAGCGATGGGCCCTGATGGTATCCCCATCGAAGTATGGAGATGCTTAGGTGCCAGAGCCATAGTAGGATTAACTAAGCTTTTTAACCTCATCTTTCGGTCAAACAAGATGTCGGAAGAATGGAGGAGGAGTATAGTAGTACCGATCTTCAAGAATAAGAGAGATGTTCAAAGTTGTACTAACTATCGTGGATTAGTGATGAGCCATACGATGAAGCTCTGGGAGAGAATCAGCGAGCATCGCCTAAGAGAGTGACAGGTGACGCAAAACCAGTTTGGGTTCATGCCTGGAGATCAACCATGGAGGCGATTTTCTTAATGCTACAATTGATGGAGAGATATCGGGAGCAAAGAAGGACTTACACACTGGTCTTTATTGACCGCGAGAAGGCATATGACAAAGTGCCAAGAAGTGTCATGTGGGTGGGCCTTGGAGAAGCACAAAGTCCCAACTAAGTATATTACCCTCATCAAGGATATGTACAGGACGCGAGGACGTGTGTTCGGACATGTGATGGCGATACCAATGACTTTCCGATTAAAATAGGACTACATCAAGGATCAACATTGAGCCCTTAGTTTATTTGCTTAGTGATGGACGAGGTCACACGAGAAATACAGAGTGATGTCCCCTTGGTGTATGCTCCTTGCTGATGATGTGGTGTTAGTTGACGAGAGTAGGGATGGGGTTAATAGGAAGTTGGAGCTGTGGAGGCACACATTAGAGTGCAAGGGTTTCAGACTTAGTAGGGCCAAGACCGAGTATATGATGTGCGAGTTTAGCGTGACTAGACATGAGGATGGAGACGTTAGCCTTGATGGACAATTGGTGGCCAAGAAGGATACATTTCGTTATTTAGGATCGATGTTGCAAAAGGACGGTGACATCGATGAAGATGTTAGGCATAGAATTTCAGCCGGCTGGTTGAAATGGCGTCAAAGCATCCGGCGTCTTATGCGACAAGAGGGTGCCACAAAAGCTAAAAGGTAAATTCTATAGGACGGCAATTCGTCCGGCAATGTTATACGGTGCTGAGTGCTGGCCTACAAAAAGACGACATGTTCAACAACTAAGTGTAGCAGAGATGCGGTATGTTGCGTTGGTTTTGCAGGCATACAAGAAGAGACCGAATACGGAATGAAGATATCCGGGACAGGATAGGAGTGGCACCTATCGAGGAGAAATTGGTTCAACATCGGTTGAGATGGTTCGGACATGTCCAACGGAGACCTCCGGAGGCGCCGATATGTAGTGGGGTTCTAAAGAGAGATGCTAATGTTAAGAGAGGTAGAGGCCGACCTAACTTGACTTGGGACGAGTCGGTTAAGAGAGACCTGAAGGCTGTGGGATATCCCTAAGGAGCTAGCTATGGATAGGAGTGCTTGGAGACTAGCAATAGACGTGCCGGAACCGTGATTTTTTTTGTCTCTTCTTTTTTTGGGTTCCCATGGGTTTCATCTCTAGCCTACCCCAACTTGCTTGGATAAAAAGGCTTTGTTGTTGTTGTTGTTGTTGTTGTCTGTTAGGGGCATACTTTTTTTTCTAGAAAGCTTGCGATGAGGCCAACACCGGCAGAAAGCAAAATTCAAAGAGTAGAATAGTATATAATTTTACAAAAATAAATACTTCCCTGTGGTTGAGATACCGCCCGGAGTACCTCCTACTGCTAGCATGTTACATTCAATACAATGTCAAACTCCATCGCTGTGGAGGACTCGCCCACCGTATCATGAACCGTGCCTAGACGACCGAGTTTACGTATATACAAAGAACCATGGAAGGTAACCCACATCCCTCGGCCACGCGGTTCAGCACACCATGGGTGTAAGCTCATGAAAAATGAGACCTATAACCTAAAACTAGCATAACTTTTGGATCCGTTGTCCGATCGGGGCATACTTTTTTTCTAGAAATCTTGCGGCGAGGCCAACACCGACAAAAAGCGAAATTCAATGAGTAGAATAGTATATAATTTTTTTCAAAATAAATACTTTCCTATGGTTAAGATACCGCCCCGAATACCTCCTACTGCCAGCATGTTACATTCAATGCAGCGTCGAACTCCATCGTGGTGGAGGGCTCGCCCACCGTATCATGAACTACGCCTAGACTACCGAGTTTATGGGTACGCAAGGAACCATGGAAGGTAACCCGCATCCCTCGGCCACGCGGTTCAGCACACCGTGGGTGTAAGCACATGAAAAATGAGACCTATAACCTAAAACGAGCATAACTTTTGCATCCGTTGTCCGATCGGGGCATACTTTTTTTTTCTAGAAAGCTTGCGGCGAGGCCAACACCGACAAAAAGAGAAATTCAAAGAGTAGAATAGTATATAATTTTTTTCAAATAAATACTTCCCTATAGTTATGATACCACCCCGAATACCTCCTACTGCCAGCATGTTACATTCAATACAACAACAAAGTTCGTCGTGGTGGAGGACTCTCCTACCGTATCATGAACCGTGCCTAGACTACCGATTTTATGGGTACACAAGGAACCATGGAAGGTAACCCACATCCCTCGGCCACGCGGTTCAGCACACCGTGGGTATAAGCACATGAAAAATGAGACCTATAACCTAAAACGAGTGTAACTTTTGCGTCTGTTGTCTGTTAGGGGCATACCTTTTTTCTAGAAAGCTTGCGGCAAGGCCAACACCGACAAAAAGCGAAATTCAAAGAGTAGAATAGTATATAATTTTACAAAAAATAAATACTTTCCTGTGGTTGAGATACCGCCCCGGAGTACCTCCTACTACTAGCATGTTACATTCAATACAGCGTCGAACTCCATCGCTGTGGAGGACTCGCCCACCATATCATGAACTCCGCCTAAACTACCGAGTTTATGGGTACACAAGGAACCATGGAAGGTAACCTACATCCCTCGGCCACGCGGTTCAGCACATCATGGGTGTAAGCACATGAAAAATGAGACCTATAACCTAAAACGAGTATTACTTTTGCGTCCGTTGTCGTTAGGGGCATACTTTTTTTTCTAGAAAGCTTGCAGTGAGGCCAACACCACAGAAAGCGAATTCAAAGAGTAGAATCGTATATATTTTACAAAAATAAATACTTCCCTGTGGTTGAGATACCGCCCGGATAGTACCTCCTACTGCTAGCATGTTACATTCAATCAATGTCAAACT
Source organism: Eleusine coracana subsp. coracana (assembly GCA_032690845.1). Lineage (NCBI taxonomy): Eukaryota > Viridiplantae > Streptophyta > Magnoliopsida > Poales > Poaceae > Eleusine > Eleusine coracana. The sequence continues at coordinate 12,420 of MU847932.1, forward strand.
CCATCGCTGTGGAGGTACTCGCCACCGTATCATGATCCAGCGCAAGACGACCGAGTTTACGTATATACAAAGAACCATGGAAGGTAGCCCACATCCTCTCGGCCAATGCGGTGTTTCAGCACACCACTGGGGTGTAAGCTCATGAAAAAAATGAGAACCTATAACCTAAATCTAGCATAACTTTTGCATCCGTGTCCGATTGGGGGCATACTTTTTTTTTATCTAGGGAAATCTTTCGGCGAGGCCAACACTGACAAAAAGGGAAATTCGAACGAGTAGAATAGTATCTAATTTTTACAAATATAAAGACATCCCTATGGTTGAGATACCGCCCGTACCTCCTACTGCTAGCATGTTACATTCAACAGCGTCGAACTCCATCGTGTGGAGGACTCGCCCACCGTATCATGAACTGCCTAGACTACCGAGTTTATGGGTACACAAGGAACCATGGAAGGTAACCCACATCCCGGCCACGCGGTTCAGCACACCGTGGGTGTAAGCACATGAAAAATGAGACCTATAACCTAAAACGAGCATAACTTTTGCATCCGTTGTCCGATCGGGGCATACTTTTTTTTCTAGAAAGCTTGCAGCGAGGCCAACACCGACAAAAAGCGAAATTCAAAGAGTAGAATAGTATATAATTTTTTTCAAAATAAATACTTCCTATGGTTAGATACCGCCCGATACCTCCTACTGCCATGTTACATTCAATACAACAAAAAATCGTGGTGGAGGACTCGCCCACCGTATCATGAACCGTGCCTAGACTACCGATTTTGGGTACAAGGAACCATGGAAGGTAACCCACATCCCTCGGCCACGCGGTTCAGCACACCGGGTGTAAGCATGAAAAATGAGACCTATAACCTAAAACGATAACTTTTGATCCGTTGTCGATCGGGGCATACTTTTTTTTCTAGAAATCTTGCGGCGAGGCCAACACCGACAAAAAGCGAAATTCAAAGTAGAATAGTATATAATTTTTTTCAAAATAAATACTTCCTATGGTTGATACCGCCCGATACCTCCTACTGCCAGCATGTTACATTCAACAGCGTCGAACATCCAGGCCCCCACCGTATCATGAACTGCGCCTAGACTACCGAGTTTATGGGTACACAAGGAACCATGGAAGGTAACCCACATCCCTCGGCCACGCGGTTCAGCACACCGTGGGTGTAAGCACATGAAAATGAGACCTATACCTAAAACGAGCATAACTTTTGCATCCGTTGTCCGATCGGGGCATACTTTTTTTCTAGAAAGCTTGCGGCGAGGCCAACACCGACAAAAAGCGAAATTCAAAGAGTAGAATAGTATATAATTTTTTCAAAATAAATACTTCCCTATAGTTGATACACCCCACTGCCAGCATGTTACATTCAATACAACAAATTCGTCGTGTGGAGGACTCTCCTACCGTATCATGAACCGTGCCTAGACTACCGATTTATGGGTACACAAGGAACCATGGAAGCTAACCCACATCCCTCGGCCACGCGGTTCAGCACACCGGGGTAAGCATGAAAAATGAGACCTATAACCTAAAACGAGTGTAGCTTTTGTGGTTAGGGGCATACTTTTTTCTAGAAAGCTTGCGGCAGGCCAACACCGACAAAAGCGAAATTCAAAGAGCAGAATAGTATATAATTTTACAAAAATAAATACTCCTATGGTTGAGATACAGCCCTGAGTACCTCCTACTGCTAGCATGTTACATTCAATACAGCGTCGAACTCCATCGCTGTGGAGGACTCGCCCACCATATCATGAACTGCGCCTAAACTACCGAGTTTATGTACACAAGGAACCATGGAAGGTAACCCACATCCCTCGGCCACGGTTCAGCACATCGTGGGTGTAAGCACATAAAAATGAGACCTATAACCTAAAACGAGCATAACTTTTGCCTTCGTTGTCGTTAGGGGCATACTTTTTTTTCTAGAAAGCTTGCGGTGAGGCCAACACCGACAAAAGCGAAATTCAAAAGTAGAATATATAATTTTACAAAATAAATACTTCCTTGGTTGAGATACCGCCCGGAGTACCTCCTACTGCTAGCATGTTACATTCATACATCAACTCCATCGCTGGTGGAGGACTCGCCCCGTATCATGAACCGCGCCTAGACTACCGAGTTTATATACAAAGAACCATGGAAGGTAACCCACATCCCTCGGCCATGCGGTTCAGCACACCATGGGTGTAAGCCATGAAAAATGAGACCTATAACCTAAAGCATAACTTTTGCATCCGTTGTCCGATTTGGGCATACTTTTTTTTTCTAGAAATCTTGCGGCGAGGCCAACACTGACAAAAGAAATTCAAAGAGTAGAATAGTATATAATTTTTTTCAAATAAATACTTCCTATGGTTAGATACCGCCCGAATACCTCCTACTGCCAGCATGTTACATTCAATACAGCGTCGAACTCCATCGTGGTGGAGGGCTCGCCCACCGTATATGAACTGCAGACTACCGAGTTTATGGGTACACAAGGAACCATGCAAGGTAACCCATCCCTCGGCCACGCGGTTCAGCACACCGTGGGTGTAAGCACATGAAAAATGAGACCTATAACCTAAAACGAGCAACTTTTGCATCCGGTCCGTGGGGCATACTTTTTTTTCAAGGTTGCGGCGAGGCCAACACCAAAAAGAAATTCAAAGAGTAGAATAGTATATAATTTTTTTCAAAATAAATACTTCCCTGTGGTTGAGATACCTTCTGGAGTACCTCCTACTGCTAGCATGTTACATTCAATACAGCAACAAACTCCGTCGTGTGGAGGACTTGCCTACCGTATCGAACCGCCTAGACTACCGAGTTTATGGGTACACAAGGAACCATGGAAGGTAACCACATCCCTCGGCCTCGCGGTTCAGCACACGGGTAAGCACATGAAAAATGAGACCTATAACCTAAAACGAGTGTAACTTTTACGTTGTCTGTTAGGGCAAACCTTTTTTCTAGAAAGCTTGTGGCAAGGCCAACACCGACAAACGAAATTCAAAGAGTAGAATAGTATATAATTTTACAAAAATAAATACCCCTATGGTTGAGATACAGCCCTTAGTACCTCCTACTGCTAGCAACATTTCAATAGCGTCGAACTCCATCGTGTGGAGGACTCGCCCACCATATCATGAACTGCGCCTAGAACTACCGAGTTTATGGGTACACAAGGAACCATGGAAGGTAACCCACATCCCTCGGCCACGCGGTTCAGCACACGTGGGTGTAAGCACATGAAAAATGAGACCTATAACCTAAAATGAGCATAACTTTTGCATCCGTTGTCTATTAGGGGCATACTTTTTTCTAGAAAGCTTGCGGAGGCCAACACCGACAAAAGCGAAATTCAAAGAGTAGAATAGTATATAATTTTACAAAATAATACTTCCCTATGGTTGAGATACCGCCGAGTACCTCCTACTGCTAGAATGTTACATTCAATACGTCAACTCCATCGTGTGGAGGACTCGCCCACCGTATCCCGAACCGCGCCTAGACTACCGAGTTTACGGATATACAAGAACCATGGAAGGTAACCCACATCCCGGCCACGGTTCAGCACACCATGGGTGTAAGCTCATGAAAAATGAGACCTATATCCTAAAACATAACTTTTGCATCCGTGTCCGATCGGGCATAATTTTTTTCTAGAAAGCTTGCGGCGAGGCCAACACCGACAAAAGCAAAAAAGAGTAGAATAGTATAATTTTTTTCGAAATAAATACTTCCCTATGGTTGAGATACCCCCGAGTACCTCCTACTGCTAGCATGTTAATTCAATACAATGTCAACTCCATCGTTGTGGAGGACTCCCCCATCATGAGCCGGCCTAGACTACCGAGTTTACGGATATACAAGAACCATGAAGGTAACCCACATCCCTCGGCCATGCGGTTCAGCACACCGGGGTGTAAGCACATGAAAAATGAGACCTATAACCTAAAACGAGCATAACTTTTGATCCGTTGTCCGATCGGGATACTTTTTTTCTAGAAAGCTTGCGGCAAGGCCAACACCGACAAAAAGCGAAATTCAAAGAGTAGAATAGTATATAATTTTCAAAAAATAAATACTCCCTATGGTTAGATACACCCCGAGTACCTCCTACTGCTAGCATGTTACATTCAATACAGCGTCGAACTCCATCGCTGTGGAGGACTCGCCCACCATATCATGAACTGCGCCTAACTACCGAGTTTATGGGTACACAAGGAACCATGGAAGGTAACCCACATCCCTCGGCCACGCGGTTCAGCACACGTGGGTAAGCACATGAAAATGAGACCTATAACCTAAAACGAGCATAACTTTTGCCTTCGTTGTCTGTTAGGGGCATACTTTTTTTTCTAGAAAGCTTGCGGGAGGCCAACACCGACAAAAGCGAAATTCAAAGAGTAGAATAGTATATAATTTTACAAAAATAAATACTTCCTATGGTTGAGATACCGCCCGAGTAACTGCTAGCATGTTACATTCATACAGTCAACTCCATCGTGTGGAGGACTCGCCCACCGTATCATGAACCGCGCCTAGACTACCGAGTTTACGGTATACAAGGAACCATGGAAGGTAACCCACATCCCTCGGCCATGCGGTTCAGCACACCGGGGTAAGCACATGAAAAAGAGACCTATAAAAACTAGCATAACTTTTGCATCCGTTGTCCGATTAGGGGCATACTTTTTTTCTAGAAAGCTTGCGGCGAGGCCAACACCGACAAAAGCGAAATTCAAAGAGTAGAATAGTATATAATTTTTTCAAATAAATACTTCCTATGGTTAGATACCGCCCGAACCTCTACTGCCAGCATGTTACATTCAATACAGCGTCGAACTCCATCGTGGTGGAGGACTCGCCCACCGTATATGACTGCCCTAGACTACCGAGTTTATGGGTACACAAGGAACCATGGAAGGTAACCCGCATCCCTCGGCCACGCGGTTCAGCACACCGTGGGTGTAAGCACATGAAAATGAGACCTATAACCTAAAACGAGCATAACTTTTGCATCCGTGTCCGATCGGGGCATACTTTTTTTTCAGAAGCTTGCGGCGAGGCCAACACTACAAAAGTGAAATTCAAAGAGTAGAATAGTATATAATTTTTTTCAAAAAAATACTTCCCTGTGTTAGATACCCCCGAGTACCTCCTACTGCTAGCATGTTACATTCAATACAGCAAAACTCCGTCGTGGGGAGGACTCCTACCGTATCATGACCGCCCTAGACTACCGAGTTTATGGGTACACAAGGAACCATGGAAGGTAACCACATCCCTCGGCCACGCGGTTCAGCACACCGGGGTAAGCACATGAAAAATGAGACCTATACCTAAAACGAGTAACTTTTATCCGTTGTCTGTTAGGGGCATACTTTTTTCTAGAAATTGTGGCAGGCCAACACCGACAAAAAGGAAATTCAAAGAGTAGAATAGTATATAATTTTTCAAAAAATACTTCCCTATGGTTAGATACCGCCCAGTACCTCCTACTGCTAGCATGTTACATTCACAAAAACTCCATCGTGTGGAGGACTCGCCCACCGTATCATGAACTGCGCCTAGACTACCGAGTTTATGGGTACACAAGGAACCATGGAAGGTAACCCATCCCTCGCCACGCGGTTCAGCACACCGTGGGTGTAAGCACATGAAAAATGAGACCTATAACCTAAATGAGCGTAACTTTTGCCCGTGTCTATTAGGGGCATACTTTTTTCTAGAAGCTTGCGAGGCCAACACCGACAAAAAGTGAAATTCAAAGAGTAGAATAGTATATAATTTTTCAAAATAAATACTTCCCTGTGGGAGATACCGCCCGGAGTACCTCCTACTGCTAGCATGTTACATTCAATACAAGTCAAACTCCATCGTGTGGAGGACTCGCCCACCGTATATGACCGCGCCTAGACTACCGAGTTTACGGATATACAAGGAACCATGGAAGGTAACCCACATCCCTCGGCCACGGTTCAGCACACGGTGTAAGCTCATGAAAAATGAGACCTATACCTAAAATGAGCATAACTTTTTGCATCCGTTGTCCGATCGGGCATACTTTTTTTTCTAGAAATCTTGCGGCGAGGCCAACGCCGACAAAAAGCAAATTCAAAGAGTAGAATAGTATATAATTTTTTCAAAATAAATACTTCCCTGTGGTTGAGATACC
>MU847933.1:0-18542 GCA_032690845.1 Eleusine coracana subsp. coracana
CAAGAATCTCCTGTAAAATTTCAGCCAAACAGGACAACCGAGCGAAAAGTTATGCCCTTTTTACCAAGGGGGTCGAATCGGTTCTCAAGAACCCGAGGCAAAACCCGACGTTTGGTGGAGTGGATTCACGATTCCGATGTGGAAACCGCATAACCAAGCACGATTAATTTGAGAACTCAAAGATAACACAAAGGAAATGATTGGTTTTGGAAGTGCAAGTCCCTCATAAGGATCACATCCTAACTAGACTTAATGCATGCATAAATGGTGTAGACATGGTTTGCTAATTAAAATTTGGCCATGGTGGGAAATTGTCTATCATAGGGAAGATGTGCACCAAGTAGGGGATTTAACATCTATTCATAAGGAAATCACTGACTCATTCACACATGCCATCTCATAAACTCCAACAACTAGACTTGGTGTTTATTGCCCAACATTGAGTCAAGAATCTCCTGTAAAAATTTCAGCCAAACCGGACAACCGAGCGAAAAGTTATGCCGCATTTTAAAAAGCACAAGGGGGTCAGAATCGGTTCCTCAAGAAACCCGAGGCAAAACCACTAACGTTTGGTGGAGTGGATTCACGATTCCGATGTGGAAACTCGCATAAAACCAAGCACGATTAATTTGAGAACATCAAAGAATAACACAAAGGAAATGATTGGTTTTGGAAGTGCCAAGTCCCTCATAATGATCAAATCCCGAACTATACTTAATGCCTTGCAGTAATGGTGTAGACATGGTTTTGCTAATTAAAATTGGCCATGGTGGGAAATTGTCTATCATAGGAAGATGTGCACCAAGTAGGGATTTTTTGTTGCAGCATAGTTTTGAAAGAAATCATTGGACTCTATTCATAAGGAAATCACTGACTCAATTCACAACATGCCATCTCATAACTCCAACAACTAGACTTGGTGTTAGTTGCCCAACATTGAGTCAAGAATCTCCTGTAAAAATTTCAGCCAACCAGACCAACCGAGCGAAAAGTTATGCCCATTTTAACGAAGGGGGGTCGAATCGGTTCTCAAGAAACCCGAGGCAAAACCCGATCGTTTGGTGGAGTGGATTCACGATTCCGATGTGGAAAACCGCATAACCAAGCACGATTAATTTGAGAACTCAAAGATAACACAAGAGGAAATGATTGGTTTTGGAAGTGCAAGTCCCTCATAAGGATCAAATCCTACTAGACTTAATGCATGCATAAATGTGTAGACATGGTTTTGTCTACTCAAATTTGGCCATGGTGGGAAATTGTCTATCATAGGGAAGATGGCACCAAGTAGGGGATTTTTTGTTGCAGCATAGTTTTGAAAGAAATCATTGGACTATATTCTAAGGAAATCACTGACTCATTCATAATATGCCATCTCATAACTCCAACAACTAGACTTGGTGTTTATTGCCCAACATTGAGTCAAGAATCTCCTGTAAAAATTTCAGCCAAACCGGACAACCGAGCAAAAAGTTATGCCCGTTTTACCAAGAGGGGTCGGAATCGGTTCTCAGAAAACCCGAGGCAAAACCCGTCGTTTGGTGGAGGGGGATTCACGATTCCGATGTGGAAACCGCATAACCAAGCACGATTAATTTGAGAACTCAAAGATAACGCAAAGGAAAATGACTGGTTTTGGAAGTGCAAGTCCCTCATAAGGATCAAATCCCTAACTAGACTTAATGCATGCATAAATGGTCTAGACATGGTTTGCTAATTAATATTTGGCCATGGTAGGAAATTGTCTATCATAGGGAAGGATATAACCAATTAGGGGATTTTTTGTTGCAGCATAGTTTTGAAAGAAATCATTGGACTCTATTCATAAGGAAATCACTGACTCATTCACAACATGCCATCTCATAAACTCCAACAACTAGACTTGGTGTTTATTGCCCAACATTGAGTCAAGAATCTCCTGTAAGAATTTCAGCCAAACAGGACAACCGAGCGAAAAGTTATGCCCATTTTACCGAAGGGGGGTCAGAATCGGTTCTCAAGAAACCCGAGGCAAAACCCGACGTTTGGTGGAGTGGATTCACGATTCCGATGTGGAAACCGCATAACCAAGCACGATTAATTTGAGAACTCAAAGATAACACAAAGGAACATGATTGGTTTTGGAAGTGCAAGTCCCTCATAAGGATCAAATCCTAACCAGACTTAATGCATGCATAAATGGTGTAGACATGGTTTGCTAATTAAAATTTGGCCATGGTGGGAAATTGTCTATCATAGGGAAGATGTGCACCAAGTAGGGATTTAACTCTATTCTTAAGGAAATCACTGACTCATTCATAATATGCCATCTCATAAACTCCAACACTAGACTTGGTGTTTATTGCCCAACATTGAGTCAAGAATCTCCTGTAAAAATTTCAGCCAAACCGGACAACCGAGCGAAAAGTTATGCCCGTTTTACCAAAGAGGGGTCGGAATCGGTTCTCAAGAAACCCGAGGCAAAACCCGTCGTTTTGGTGGAGGGGATTCACGATTCCGATGTGGAAACCGCATAACCAAGCATGATTAATTTGAGAACTCAAAGATAACGCAAAGGAAAATGACTGGTTTTGGAAGTGCAAGTCCCTCATAAGGATCAAATCCTAACTAGACTTAATGCATGCATAAATGGTGTAGACATGGTTTTGCTAACTAAAATTTGGCCATGGTGGGAAATTGTCTATCATAGGGAAGATGTGCACCAAGTAGGGGATTTTTTGTTGCAGCATAGTTTTGAAAGAAATCATTGGACTCTATTCATAAGGAAATCACTGACTCATTCACTAATATGCCATCTCATAAACTCCAACAACTAGACTTGGTGTTTATTGCCCAACATTGAGTCAAGAATCTCCTGTAAAAATTTCAGCCAAACCGGACAACCGAGCAAAAGTTATGCCCAGTTTTACCAAGAGGGGTCGGAATCGGTTCTCAAGAAACCCGAGGCAAAACCCGTCGTTTGGTGGAGGGGATTCACGATTCCGATGTGGAAACCGCATAACCAAGCACGATTAATTTGAGAACTCAAAGATAACGCAAAGGAAAATGACTGGTTTTCGAAGTGCAAGTCCCTCATAAGGATCAAATCCTAACTAGACTTAATGCATGCATAAATGGTCTAGACATGGTTTTGCTAATTAATATTTGGCCATGGTAGGAAATTGTCTATCATAGGGAAGATATGCACCAAGTAGGGGATTTTTTGTTGCAGCATAGTTTTGAAAGAAATCATTGGACTCTATTCATAAGGAAATCACTGACTCATTCACAACATGCCATCTCATAAACTCCAACAACTAGACTTGGTGTTTATTGCCCAACATTGAGTCAAGAATCTCCTGTAAGAATTTCAGCCAAACAGGACAACCGAGCGAAAAGTTATGCCCATTTTACCGAAGGGGGGTCAGAATCGGTTCTCAAGAAACCCGAGGCAAAACCCGACGTTTGGTGGAGTGGATTCACGATTCCGATGTGGAAACCGCATAACCAAGCACGATTAATTTGAGAACTCAAAGATAACACAAAGGAAAATGATTGGTTTTGGAAGTGCAAGTCCCTCATAAGGATCAAATCCTAACCTAGACTTAATGCATGCATAAATGGTGTAGACATGGTTTTGCTAATTAAAATTTGGCCATGGTGGGAAATTGTCTATCATAGGGAAGATGTGCACCAAGTAGGGGATTTTTTGTTGCAGCATAGTTTTGAAAGAAATCATTGGACTCTATTCATAAGGAAATCACTGACTCATTCACAACATGCCATCTCATAAACTCCAACAACTAGACTTGGTGTTTATTGCCCAACATTGAGTCAAGAATCTCCTGTAAAAATTTCAGCCAACCGGACAACCGAGCGAAAAGTTATGCCCGTTTTACCGAAGGGGGTCAGAATCGGTTCTCAAGAAACCCGAGGCAAAACCCGACGTTTGGTGGAGGGATTCACGATTCCGATGTGGAAACCGCATAACCAAGCACGATTAATTTGAGAACTCAAGATAACGCAAAGGAAAATGATTGGTTTTGGAAGTGCAAGTCCCTCATAAGGATCAAATCCTAACTAGACTTAATGCATGCATAAATGGTGTAGACATGGTTTTGCTAATTAATATTTGGCCATGGTAGGAAATTGTCTATCATAGGGAAGATGTGCACCAAGTAGGGGATTTTTTGTTGCAGCATAGTTTTGAAAGAAATCATTGGACTCTATTCATAAGGAAATCACTGACTCATTCATAATATGCCATCTCATAAACTCCAACAACTAGACTTGGTGTTTATTGCCCAACATTGAGTCAAGAATCTCCTGTAAAAATTTCAGCCAAACCAGACAACCGAGCAAAAAGTTATGCCCGTTTTACCAAAGAGGGGTCGGAATCGGTTCTCAAGAAACCCGAGGCAAAACCTGATGTTTGGTGTAGTGGATTCACGATTCCGATGTGGAAACCGCATAACCAAGCACGATTAATTTGAGAACTCAAAGATAACACAAAGGAAAATGATTGGTTTTGGAAGTGCAAGTCCCTCATAAGGATCAAATCCTAACTAGACTTAATGCATGCATAAATGGTGTAGACATGGTTTGGCTAATTAAAATTTGGCCATGGTGGGAAATTGTCTATCATAGGGAAGATGTGCACCAAGTAGGGGATTTTTTGTTGCAGCATAGTTTTGAAAGAAATCATTGGACTCTATTCTTAAGGAAATCACTGACTCATTCATAATATGCCATCTCATAAACTCCAACAACTAGACTTGGTGTTTATTGCCCAACATTGAGTCAAGAATCTCCTGTAAAAATTTCAGCCAAACCGGACAACCGAGCGAAAAGTTATGCCCGTTTTACCAAAGAGGGGTCGGAATCGGTTCTCAAGAAACCCGAGGCAAAACCCGTCGTTTGGTGGAGGGGATTCACGATTCCGATGTGGAAACCGCATAACCAAGCACTGATTAATTTGAGAACTCAAAGATAACGCAAAGGAAAATGACTGGTTTTGGAAGTGCAAGTCCCTCATAAGGATCAAATCCTAACTAGACTTAATGCATGCATAAATGGTCTAGACATGGTTTTGCTAATTAATATTTGGCCATGGTAGGAAATTATCTATCATAGGGAAGATATGCACCAAGTAGGGGATTTTTTGTTGCAGCATAGTTTTGAAAGAAATCATTGGACTCTATTCATAAGGAAATCACTGACTCATTCACAACATGCCATCTCATAAACTCCAACAACTAGACTTGGTGTTTATTGCCCAACATTGAGTCAAGAATCTCCTGTAAGAATTTCAGCCAGACAGGACAACCGAGCGAAAAGTTATGCCCATTTTACCGAAGGGGGGTCAGAATCGGTTCTCAAGAAACCCGAGGCAAAACCCGACGTTTGGTGGAGTGGATTCACGATTCCGATGTGGAAACCGCATAACCAAGCACGATTAATTTGAGAACTCAAAGATAACACAAAGGAAAATGATTGGTGTTGGAAGTGCAAGTCCCTCATAACGATCAAATCCTAACCAGACTTAATGCATGCATAAATGGTGTAGACATGGTTTTGCTAATTAAAATTTGGCCATGGTGGGAAATTGTCTATCATAGGGAAGATGTGCACCAAGTAGGGGATTTAACTCTATTCATAAGGAAATCACTGACTCATTCACAACATGCCATCTCATAAACTCCAACAACTAGACTTGGTGTTTATTGCCCAACATTGAGTCAAGAATCTCCTGTAAGAATTTCAGCCAGACAGGACAACCGAGCGAAAAGTTATGCCCATTTTACCGAAGGGGGGTCAGAATCGGTTCTCAAGAAACCCGAGGCAAAACCCGACGTTTGGTGGAGTGGATTCACGATTCCGATGTGGAAACCGCATAACCAAGCATGATTAATTTGAGAACTCAAAGATAACGCAAAGGAAAATGACTGGTTTTGGAAGTGCAAGTCCCTCATAAGGATCAAATCCTAACTAGACTTAATGCATGCATAAATGGTCTAGACATGGTTTTGCTAATTAATATTTGGCCATGGTAGGAAATTATCTATCATAGGGAAGATATGCACCAAGTAGGGGATTTTTTGTTGCAGCATAGTTTTGAAAGAAATCATTGGACTCTATTCATAAGGAAATCACTGACTCATTCACAACATGCCATCTCATAAACTCCAACAACTAGACTTGGTGTTTATTGCCCAACATTGAGTCAAGAATCTCCTGTAAGAATTTCAGCCAGACAGGACAACCGAGCGAAAAGTTATGCCCATTTTACCGAAGGGGGGTCAGAATCGGTTCTCAAGAAACCCGAGGCAAAACCCGACGTTTGGTGGAGTGGATTCACGATTCCGATGTGGAAACCGCATAACCAAGCATGATTAATTTGAGAACTCAAAGATAACGCAAAGGAAAATGACTGGTTTTGGAAGTGCAAGTCCCTCATAAGGATCAAATCCTAACTAGACTTAATGCATGCATAAATGGTCTAGACATGGTTTTGCTAATTAATATTTGGCCATGGTAGGAAATTATCTATCATAGGGAAGATATGCACCAAGTAGGGGATTTTTTGTTGCAGCATAGTTTTGAAAGAAATCATTGGACTCTATTCATAAGGAAATCACTGACTCATTCACAACATGCCATCTCATAAACTCCAACAACTAGACTTGGTGTTTATTGCCCAACATTGAGTCAAGAATCTCCTGTAAGAATTTCAGCCAGACAGGACAACCGAGCGAAAAGTTATGCCCATTTTACCGAAGGGGGGTCAGAATCGGTTCTCAAGAAACCCGAGGCAAAACCCGACGTTTGGTGGAGTGGATTCACGATTCCGATGTGGAAACCGCATAACCAGCACGATTAATTTGAGAACTCAAAGATAACACAAAGGAAAATGACTGGTGTTGGAAGTGCAAGTCCCTCATAACGATCAAATCCTAACCAGACTTAATGCATGCATAAATGGTGTAGACATGGTTTTGCTAATTAAAATTTGGCCATGGTGGGAAATTGTCTATCATAGGGAAGATGTGCACCAAGTAGGGGATTTAACTCTATTCATAAGGAAATCACTGACTCATTCACAACATGCCATCTCATAAACTCCAACAACTAGACTTGGTGTTTATTGCCCAACATTGAGTCAAGAATCTCCTGTAAAATTTCAGCCAAACCGGACAACCGAGCGAAAAGTTATGCCCATTTTACCGAAGGGGGGTCAGAATCGGTTCTCAAGAAACCCGAGGCAAAACCCGACGTTTGGTGGAGTGGATTCACGATTCCGATGTGGAAACCGCATAACCAAGCACGATTAATTTGAGAACTCAAAGATAACACAAAGGAAAATGATTGGTTTTGGAAGTGCAAGTCCCTCATAAGGATCAAATCCTAACTAGACTTAATGCATGCATAAATGGTGTAGACATGGTTTTGCTAATTAAAATTTGGCCATGGTGGGAAATTGTCTATCATAGGGAAGATGTGCACCAAGTAGGGGATTTTTTGTTGCAGCATAGTTTTGAAAGAAATCATTGGACTCTATTCATAAGGAAATCACTGACTCATTCATAATATGCCATCTCATAAACTCCAACAACTAGACTTGGTGTTTATTGCCCAACATTGAGTCAAGAATCTCCTGTAAAAATTTCAGCCAAACCAGACAACCGAGCAAAAAGTTATGCCCGTTTTACCAAAGAGGGGTCGGAATCGGTTCTCAAGAAACCCGAGGCAAAACCTGATGTTTGGTGTAGTGGATTCACGATTCCGATGTGGAAACCGCATAACCAAGCACGATTAATTTGAGAACTCAAAGATAACACAAAGGAAAATGATTGGTTTTGGAAGTGCAAGTACCTCATAAGGATCAAATCCTAACTAGACTTAATGCATGCATAAATGGTGTAGACATGGTTTGGCTAATTAAAATTTGGCCATGGTGGGAAATTGTCTATCATAGGGAAGATGTGCACCAAGTAGGGGATTTTTTGTTGCAGCATAGTTTTGAAAGAAATCATTGGACTCTATTCTTAAGGAAATCACTGACTCATTCATAATATGCCATCTCATAAACTCCAACAACTAGACTTGGTGTTATTGCCCAACATTGAGTCAAGAATCTCCTGTAAAATTTCAGCCAAACCGGACAACCGAGCGAAAAGTTATGCCCGTTTTACCAAAGAGGGGTCGGAATCGGTTCTCAAGAAACCCGAGGCAAAACCCGTCGTTTGGTGGAGGGGATTCACGATTCCGATGTGGAAACCGCATAACCAAGCATGATTAATTTGAGAACTCAAAGATAACGCAAAGGAAAATGACTGGTTTTGGAAGTGCAAGTCCCTCATAAGGATCAAATCCTAACTAGACTTAATGCATGCATAAATGGTCTAGACATGGTTTTGCTAATTAATATTTGGCCATGGTAGGAAATTATCTATCATAGGGAAGATATGCACCAAGTAGGGGATTTTTTGTTGCAGCATAGTTTTGAAAGAAATCATTGGACTCTATTCATAAGGAAATCACTGACTCATTCACAACATGCCATCTCATAAACTCCAACAACTAGACTTGGTGTTTATTGCCCAACATTGAGTCAAGAATCTCCTGTAAGAATTTCAGCCAGACAGGACAACCGAGCGAAAAGTTATGCCCATTTTACCGAAGGGGGGTCAGAATCGGTTCTCAAGAAACCCGAGGCAAAACCCGACGTTTGGTGGAGTGGATTCACGATTCCGATGTGGAAAACCGCATAACCAAGCACGATTAATTTGAGAACTCAAAGATAACACAAAGGAAAATGATTGGTTTTGGAAGTGCAAGTCCCTCATAAGGATCAAATCCTAACTAGACTTAATGCATGCATAAATGGTGTAGACATGGTTTTGCTAATTAATAATTTGGCCATGGTAGGAAATTGTCTATCATAGGGAAGATGTGCACCAAGTAGGGGATTTTTGTTGCAGCATGTCTGAAAGAAATCATTGGACTCTATTCTAAGGAAATCACTGACTCATTCACAACATGCCATCTCATAAACTCCAACAACTAGACTTGGTGTTTATTGCCCAACATTGAGTCAAGAATCTCCTGTAAAAATTTCAGCCAAAACCGGACAACCGAGCGAAAAAGTTATGCCCATTTTACCGAAGGGGGGTCAGAATCGGTTCTCAAGAAACCCGAGGCAAAACCCGACGTTTGGTGGAGTGGATTCACGATTCCGATGTGGAAACCGCATAACCAAGCACGATTAATTTGAGAACTCAAAGATAACACAAAGGAAATGATTGGTTTTGGAAGTGCAAGTCCCTCATAAGGATCAAATCCTAACTAGACTTAATGCATGCATAAATGGTGTAGACATGGTTTTGCTAATTAATATTTGGCCATGGTAGGAAATTGTCTATCATAGGGAAGATATGCACCAAGTAGGGGATTTTTTTGTTGCAGCATAGTTTCGAAAGAAATCATTGGACTCTATTCATAAGGAAATCACTGACTCATTCACAACATGCCATCTCATAAACTCCAACAACTAGACTTGGTGTTTATTGCCCAACATTGAGTCAAGAATCTCCTGTAAAAATTTCAGCCAAACCGGACAACCGAGCGAAAAGTTATGCCGTTTTACCAAAGAGGGGTCGGAATCGGTTCTCAAGAAACCCGAGGCAAAACCCGACGTTTCGTGGAGGGGATTCACGATTCCGATGTGGAAACCGCATAACCAAGCACGATTAATTTGAGAACTCAAAGATAACGCAATGGAAAATGATGGTTTTGGAAGTGCAAGTCCCTCATAAGGATCAAATCCTAACTAGACTTAATGCATGCATAAATGGTCTAGACATGGTTTTGCTAATTAATATTTGGCCATGGTAGGAAATTGTCTATCATAGGGAAGATGTGCACCAAGTAGGGGATTTTTTGTTGGCAGCATAGTTTTGAAAGAAATCATTGGACTCTATTCATAAGGAAATCACTGACTCATTCACAACATGCCATCTCATAAACTCCAACAACTAGACTTGGTGTTTATTGCCCAACATTGAGTCAAGAATCTCCTGTAAAAATTTCAGCCAAACCGGACAACCGAGCGAAAAGTTATGCCCGTTTTACCAAAGAGGGGTCGGAATCGGTTCTCAAGAAACCCGAGGCAAAACCCGTCGTTTGGTGGAGGGGATTCACGATTCCGATGTGGAAACCGCATAACCAAGCACGATTAATTTGAGAACTCAAAGATAACGCAAAGGAAAATGACTGGTTTTGGAAGTGCAAGTCCCTCATAAGGATCAAATCCTAACTAGACTTAATGCATGCATAAATGGTGTAGACATGGTTTTGCTAATTAAATATTTGGCCATGGTAGGAAATTGTCTATCATAGGGAAGATATGCACCAAGTAGGGGATTTTTGTTGCAGCATAGTTTTGAAAGAAATCATTGGACTCTATTCATAAGGAAATCACTGACTCATTCACAACATGCCATCTCATAAACTCCAACAACTAGACTTGGTGTTTATTGCCCAACATTGAGTCAAGAATCTCCTGTAAGAATTTCAGCCAAACAGGACAACCGAGCGAAAAGTTATGCCCATTTTACCGAAGGGGGGTCAGAATCGGTTCTCAAGAAACCCGAGGCAAAACCCGACGTTTGGTGGAGTGGATTCACGATTCCGATGTGGAAACCGCATAACCAAGCACGATTAATTTGAGAACTCAAAGATAACACAAAGGAAAATGATTGGTTTTGGAAGTGCAAGTCCCTCATAAGGATCAAATCCTAACTAGACTTAATGCATGCATAAATGGTGTAGACATGGTTTTGCTAATTAAAATTTGGCCATGGTGGGAAATTGTCTATCATAGGGAAGATGTGCACCAAGTAGGGGATTTAACTCTATTCATAAGGAAATCACTGACTCATTCACAACATGCCATCTCATAAACTCCAACAACTAGACTTGGTGTTTATTGCCCAACATTGAGTCAAGAATCTCCTGTAAAAATTTCAGCCAAACCGGACAACCGAGCGAAAAGTTATGCCCATTTTACCGAAGGGGGGTCAGAATCGGTTCTCAAGAAACCCGAGGCAAAACCCGACGTTTGGTGGAGTGGATTCACGATTCCGATGTGGAAACCGCATAACCAAGCACGATTAATTTGAGAACTCAAAGATAACACAAAGGAAAATGATTGGTTTTGGAAGTGCAAGTCCCTCATAAGGATCAAATCCTAACTAAGACTTAATGCATGCATAAATGGTGTAGACATGGTTTTGCTAATTAATATGTGGCCATGGTAGGAAATTGTCTATCATAGGGAAGATATGCACCAAGTAGGGGATTTTTTGTTGCAGCATAGTTTCGAAAGAAATCATTGGACTCTATTCATAAGGAAATCACTGACTCATTCACAACATGCCATCTCATAAACTCCAACAACTAGACTTGGTGTTTATTGCCCAACATTGATTCAAGAATCTCGTGTAAAAATTTCAGCCAAACCGGACAACCGAGCGAAAAGTTATGCCGTTTTACCAAAGAGGGGTCGGAATCGGTTCTCAAGAAACCCGAGGCAAAACCCGACGTTTGGTGGAGGGGATTCACGATTCTGATGTGGAAACCGCATAACCAAGCACGATTAATTTGAGAACTCAAAGATAACGCAATGGAAAATGACTGGTTTTGGAAGTGCAAGTCCCTCATAAGGATCAAATCCTAACTAGACTTAATGCATGCATAAATGGTCTAGACATGGTTTTGCTAATTAATATTTGGCCATGGTAGGAAATTGTCTATCATAGGGAAGATGTGCACCAAGTAGGGGATTTTTTGTTGGAGCATTGTTTGAAAGAAATCATTGGACTATATTCATAAGGAAATCACTGACTCATTCACAACATGCCATCTCATAAACTCCAACAACTAGACTTGGTGTTTATTGCCCAACATTGAGTCAAGAATCTCCTGTAAGAATTTCAGCCAAACAGGACAACCGAGCGAAAAGTTATGCCCATTTTACCGAAGGGGGGTCAGAATCGGTTCTCAAGAAACCCGAGGCAAAACCCGACGTTTGGTGGAGTGGATTCACGATTCCGATGTGGAAACCACATAACCAAGCACGATTAATTTGAGAACTCAAAGATAACACAAAGGAAAATGATTGGTGTTGGAAGTGCAAGTCCCTCATAAGGATCAAATCCTAACTAGACTTAATGCATGCATAAATGGTGTAGACATGGTTTTGCTAATTAAAATTTGGCCATGGTGGGAAATTGTCTATCATAGGGAAGATGTGCACCAAGTAGGGGATTTAACTCTATTCATAAGGAAATCACTGACTCATTCACAACATGCCATCTCATAAACTCCAACAACTAGACTTGGTGTTTATTGCCCAACATTGAGTCAAGAATCTCCTGTAAAAATTTCAGCCAAACCGGACAACCGAGCGAAAAGTTATGCCCATTTTACCGAAGGGGGGTCAGAATCGGTTCTCAAGAAACCCGAGGCAAAACCCGACGTTTGGTGGAGTGGATTCACGATTCCGATGTGGAAACCGCATAACCAAGCACGATTAATTTGAGAACTCAAAGATAACACAAAGGAAAATGATTGGTTTTGGAAGTGCAAGTCCCTCATAAGGATCAAATCCTAACTAGACTTAATGCATGCATAAATGGTGTAGACATGGTTTTGCTAATTAATATGTGGCCATGGTAGGAAATTGTCTATCATAGGGAAGATATGCACCAAGTAGGGGATTTTTTATTGCAGCATAGTTTCGAAAGAAATCATTGGACTCTATTCATGAGGAAATCACTGACTCATTCACAACATGCCATCTCATAAACTCCAACAACTAGACTTGGTGTTTATTGCCCAACATTGAGTCAAGAATCTCCTGTAAAAATTTCAGCCAAACCGGACAACCGAGCGAAAAGTTATGCCGTTTTACCAAGAGGGGGTCGGAATCGGTTCTCAAGAAACCCGAGGCAAAACCCGACGTTTGGTGGAGTGGATTCACGATTCCGATGTGGAAACCGCATAACCAAGCACGATTAATTTGAGAACTCAAAGATAACGCAATGGAAAATGACTGGTTTTGGAAGTGCAAGTCCCTCATAAGGATCAAATCCTAACTAGACTTAATGCATGCATAAATGGTCTAGACATGGTTTTGCTAATTAATATTTGGCCATGGTAGGAAATTGTCTATCATAGGGAAGATGTGCACCAAGTAGGGGATTTTTTGTTGGAGCATTGTTTTGAAAGAAATCATTGGACTCTATTCATAAGGAAATCACTGACTCATTCACAACATGCCATCTCATAAACTCCAACAACTAGACTTGGTGTTTATTGCCCAACATTGAGTCAAGAATCTCCTGTAAAAATTTCAGCCAAACCGGACAACCGAGCGAAAAGTTATGCCCGTTTTACCAAAGAGGGGTCGGAATCGGTTCTCAAGAAACCCGAGGCAAAACCCGTCGTTTGGTGGAGGGGATTCACGATTCCGATGTGGAAACCGCATAACCAAGCACGATTAATTTGAGAACTCAAAGATAACGCAAAGGAAAATGACTGGTTTTGGAAGTGCAAGTCCCTCATAAGGATCAAATCCTAACTAGACTTAATGCATGCATAAATGGTGTAGACATGGTTTTGCTAATTAAATATTTGGCCATGGTGGGAAATTGTCTATCATAGGGAAGATAGTGCACCAAGTAGGGGATTTTTTGTTGCAGCATAGTTTTGAAAGAAATCATTGGACTCTATTCATAAGGAAATCACTGACTCATTCACAACATGCCATCTCATAAACTCCAACAACTAGACTTGGTGTTTATTGCCCAACATTGAGTCAAGAATCTCCTGTAAGAATTTCAGCCAAACCGGACAACCGAGCGAAAAGTTATGCCCGTTTTACCAAAGAGGGGTCGGAATCGGTTCTCAAGAAACCCGAGGCAAACCTGATGTTTGGTGTAGTGGATTCACGATTCCGATGTGGAAACCGCATAACCAAGCACGATTAATTTGAGAACTCAAAGATAACACAAAGGAAAATGATTGGTTTTGGAAGTGCAAGTCCCTCATAAGGATCAAATCCTAACTAGACTTAATGCATGCATAAATGGTGTAGACATGGTTTTGCTAATTAAAATTTGGCCATGGTGGGAAATTGTCTATCATAGGGAAGATGTGCACCAAGTATGGGATTTTTTGTTGTAGCATAGTTTTGAAAGAAATCATTGGACTCTATTCATAAGGAAATCACTGACTCATTCACTAATATACCATCTCATAAACTCCAACAACTAGACTTGGTGTTTATTGCCCAACATGGAGTCAAGAATCTCCTGTAAAAATTTCAGCCAAACCGGACAACCGAGCAAAAAGTTATGCCCGTTTTACCAAAGAGGGGGTCGGAATCGGTTCTCAAGAAACCCGAGGCAAAACCTGATGTTTGGTGTAGTGGATTCACGATTCCGATGTGGAAACCGCATAACCAAGCACGATTAATTTGAGAACTCAAAGATAACACAAAGGAAAATGATTGGTTTTGGAAGTGCAAGTCCCTCATAAGGATCAAATCCTAACTAGACTTAATGCATGCATAAATGGTGTAGACATGGTTTGGCTAATTAAAATTTGGCCATGGTGGGAAATTGTCTATCATAGGGAAGATGTGCACCAAGTAGGGGATTTTTTGTTGCAGCATAGTTTTGAAAGAAATCATTGGACTCTATTCATAAGGAAATCACTGACTCATTCACAACATGCCATCTCATAAACTCCAACAAATAGACTTGGTGTTTATTGCCCAACATTGAGTCAAGACTCTCCTGTAAAAATTTCAGCCAAACCGGACAACCGAGCGAAAAGTTATGCCCGTTTTACCAAAGAGGGGTCGGAATCGGTTCTCAAGAAACCCGAGGCAAACCCGTCGTTTGGTGGAGGGGATTCACGATTCCGATGTGGAAACCGCATAACCAAGCACGATTAATTTGAGAACTCAAAGATAACGCAAAGGAAAATGACTGGTTTTGGAAGTGCAAGTCCCTCATAAGGATCAAATCCTAACTAGACTTAATGCATGCATAAATGGTCTAGACATGGTTTTGCTAATTAATATTTGGCCATGGTAGGAAATTGTCTATCATAGGGAAGATATGCACCAAGTAGGGGATTTTTTGTTGCAGCATAGTTTTGAAAGAAATCATTGGACTCTATTCATAAGGAAATCCCTGACTCATTCACAACATGCCATCTCATAAACTCCAACAACTAGACTTGGTGTATAAACTCCAACATTGAGTCAAGAATCTCCTATAAAAATTTCAGCCAAATCGGACAACCGAGCGAAAAGTTATGCCCATTTTAACGAAGAGGGGTCAGAATCGGTTCTCAAGAAACCCGAGACGAAACTCGAGGTAAAACCCAACGTTTGGTGGAGTGGATTCACGATTCTAATGTCAAAACCGCATAACCAAGCACGATTAATTTGAGCACTCAAAGATAATGCAAAGGAAAATGATTGGCTTTGGAAGTGCAAGTCCCTCATAAGGATCAAATCCTAACTAAACTTAATGCATGCATAAATGGTGTAGACATGGTTTGGCTAATTAATATATGGCCATGGTAGGAAATTGTCTATCATAGGGAAGATATGCACCAAGTAGGGGATTTTTTTGTTGCAGCATAGTTTTGAAAGAAATCATTGGACTCTATTCATAAGGAAATCATTGACTCATTCACAACATGCCATCTCATAAACTCCAACAACTAGACTTGGTGTTTATTGCCCAACTTTGAGTCAAGAATCTCCTGTAAAAATTTCAGCCAAAACAGACAACCGAGCGAAAAGTTATGCCCGTTTTACCGAAGGGGGGTCCGAATCGGTTCTCAAGATACCTAAGGTGAAACCCGATGTTTGGTGGAGTGGATTCACGATTCCGATGTGGAAACCGCATAACCAAGCACGATTAATTTGAGAACTCAAAGATAACGCAAAGGAAAATGATTGGCTTTGGAAGTGCAAGTCCCTCATAAGGATCAAATCCTAACTAAACTTAATGCATGCATAAATGGATGTAGACATGGTTTGGCTAATTAATATTTGGCCATGGTAGGAAATTGTCTATCATAGGGAAGATGTGCACCAAGTAGGGGATTTTTTGTTGCAGCATAGTTTTGAAAGAAATCATTGGACTCTATTCATAAGGAAATCACTGACTCATTCACAACATGCCATCTCATAAACTCCAACAACTAGACTTGGTGTTTATTGCCCAACTTTGAGTCAAGAATCTCCTGTAAAAATTTCAGCCAAACGGACAACCGAGCAAAAGTTATGCCCGTTTTACGAAGGGGGGTCGAATCGGTTCTCAAGGAAACCCGAGGCGAAAACCCGACGTTTGGTGGAGTGGATTCACGATTCCGATGTGGAAAACCGCATAACCAAGCACGATTAATTTGGGCACTCAAAGATAACGCAAAGGAAAATGATTGGCTTTGGAAGTGCAAGTCCCTCATAAGGATCAAATCCTAACTAAACTTAATGCATGCATAAATGGTGTAGACATGGTTTGGTAATTAATATTTGGCCATGGTAGGAAATTGTCTATCATAGGGAGGGTGTGCGCCAAGTATGGGATTTTTTGTTGCAGCATAGTTTTGAAAGAAATCATTGGACTCAATTCATAAGGAAATCACTGACTCATTCACAATATGCCATCTCATAAACTCCAACAACTAGACTTGGTGTTTATTGCCAGAATATTGACTGAAGAATCTCCTCTAAAAATTTCAGCCAAACCGGACAACCGAGCAAAAAGTTATGCCCGTTTTACCGAAGGGTGGTCGGAAATCGGTTCTCATGAAACCCGAGGCAAAACCTGACGTTTGGTGGAGTGGATTCACGATTCCGATGTGGAAACCGCATAACCAAGAACGATTAATTTGAGAACTCAAAGATAACGCAAAGGAAAATGATTGTCTTGGAAGTGCAAGTCCCTCATGAGGATCAAATCCAAACTACACTTAATGCATGCATAAATGGTGTAGACATGGTTTTGCTAATTAATATTTGGCCATGGTAGGAAATTGTCTATCATAGGGAAGATATGCACCAAGTAGGGGATTTTTTGTTGCAGCATAGTTTTGAAAGAAATCATTGGACTCTATTCATAAGGAAATCACTGACTCATTCACAACATGCCATCTCATAAACTCCAACAACTAGACTTGGTGTTTATTGCCCAACTTTGAGTCAAGAATCTTCTGTAAAATTTCAGCCAAAATGGGCAACCGAGCAAAAGTTATGCCCGTTTATCGAAGGGGGGTCGAAATCGATTCTCAAGGAACCCGAGTGAAACCCGAGGTAAAACCCAACGTTTGGTGGAGTGGATTCACGTTACTGATGTCAAAACCGCATAACCAAGCATGATTAATTTGGCACTCAAAGATAACGCAAAGGAAAATGATTGGCTTTGGAAGTGCAAGTCCCTCATAAGGATCAAATCCTAACTAAACTTAATGCATGAATAAATGGTGTAGACATGGTTTGGCTAATTAATATTTGGCCATGGTAGGAAATTGTCCTATCATAGGGAAGATGTGCGCCAAGTAGGGGATTTTTTGTTGCAACATAGTTTTGAAAGAAATCATTGGACTCAATTCATAAGGAAATCACTACTCATTCACAATATGCCATCTCATAAACTCCAACAACTAGACTTGGTGTTTATTGCCCAACATTGAGTCAAGAATCTCCTGTAAAAATTTCAGCCAAACCGGACAACCGAGCGAAAAGTTATGCCCGTTTTACCGAAGGGGGGTCCGAATCGGTTCTCAAGATACCGAGGCGAAAACCCTGACTGTTTGGTGGAGTGGATTCACGATTCCGATGTGGAAACCGCATAACCAAGCACGATTAATTTGAGACTCAAAGATAACAGCAAAGGAAAATGATTGGTTTTGGAAGTGCAAGTCCCTCATAAGGATCAAATCCTAACTACACTTAATGCATGCATAAATGGTGTAGACACGGTTTTGCTAATTAATATTTGGCCATGGTGGGAATTGTCTATCATAGGGAAGATGTGCACCAAGTAGGGGATTTTTTGTTGCAGCATAGTTTTGAAAGAAATCATTGGACTCTAATTAAGGAAATCACTGACTCATTCACAACATGCTCTCATAAACACCAACAAATAGACTTTGTGTTTATTTGCCCAACTTTGAGTCAAGAATCTTCTGTAAAAATTTCAGCCAAAATGGACAACCGAGCGAAAAGTTATGCCGTTTTATCGAAGGGGGGTCGAAATCATTCTCAAGGACCCGAGGTGAACCGCGAGAAAACCCAACGTTTGGTGGAGTGGATTCACGATTCTAATGTCAAACCGCATTAACGCAAGCACGATTAATTTGAGCACTCAAAGATAACGCAAAGGAAAATGATTGGCTTAGGAAGTGCAAGTCCCTCATAAGGATCAAATCCTAACTAGACTTAATTGCCATGCATAAATGGTGTAGACATGGTTTGG
>MU847934.1:0-18438 GCA_032690845.1 Eleusine coracana subsp. coracana
GACCCCAAGCTGGAGCTCGCATTCTCACTGTCCTAGCCTCCCTCGGACCCAGCAAGAGCACCTGGGGTTTCGCGCACACCTTTCCCTTCCTGGCACACCGCTCGACCACCCTCCGCTCGAGATGGAGCAATTTGAACAAAACCGAAGATAGCGTTTCTGGCAAACTTTCACCGCCGCCGACTGAAATTTGTGATCACGGTGAGCCTCGCCACTCATTCTTTATCTCCTTGCACGGGCAACTTCCTGGCTCACCTCCCTAACCTCCTTTCTCTATGTTTTCCAACGAGGAGGTCGTCGGCGTCTCACGATTTCTCGGCCGCCATCTCCTACGCAGACCGCTGAGGCCGCCTCGCCGACGAGCTATTAGTTCCGGCCCGAGTCCACGACGACATCATCGACGCTGGTGTTCTCCATCTTCTGCTGGTGCCCTACGCGAAGACCGCGACCGATTTGCTGCATCCTTCCAGAAACGCGAACGCCGCCAAAGATCAGGGTTCCGCCGCCTCACGTCGCCGACCAACTTCCGGTGAGACCACTCCTTGCGAACCCTTCCTCTTCCCTCGCCGTGATGCACGCTCCATTTTTCCCTCAACCGCGGTGAGTTTTTCCTGTGCGTAGCCGCCGGCAGTGAGCCCTCCGGCCGCGCGCCACCCCGCTCCGATGAGCCTACTGGCCGTCCCTCTTGCACCAACGTGGCGTCCACGTGTAGTCGACGTGGAGCTGAGGTGTTGTCCGCGTGGCCTTTCCCAGAATAGAAAAATTCCAGAAAAACCATTAAGACTTCAAAAATTCATAGTAAATCGATTTCAAACCCAAATCGGCCCAAACCAATTTTGTTGGATTCATCTTTTAGAGCTCTATTTTAGTAAAATTATAAATCATAGTCCCTGCATATGTATTTTTATTAATTCATTTAATTGCTTAAACACTAATTAATTCACTAGAAATTCTAGGAATAAAATTAAATCCTGATTTTTGGCATGCTCAATAAACATATGATTATCTACCACCACAAAATTTTGGTTGATAAAATATGGATTATTTTTGGCTCTGAAATTTATTTAGTGTGCTCATTTAAATTAATTCTAGTAATTATTTGATAATTAATTGGCCCATGTCACTTGGCACAAAAATCTCTCACACAAGCCTCTGTGCCTAGTAATTTACATAAGTTCAGAAACCTAAGTTTACTTAATTAAATTAAATTAATTGCTCATACCACTATTTTACTTCAATAAATGCTAGTAATTAAAGTAATTATATCCAGGGGCTGTAAATTGGTAAAAATACAATTCACTTATGTCCCTGATCATGTTAAATCATACAACATCAGAATCAATTGGTTACTATTGTAATCGCTCAATTATTTGGAAGGACTATAACAACCCTAAATAATTGATTAACACACATAAAATAATGAAACTCTAAATGGTTTCTTTGAAGCATATGGCTTCGAGAACATAATAATAATGTTAATCAATATTAAAGACATTGTGCATCATATCATTGCATTCTACGGTATTTTGGTAATACCGACAATTCAATTCTATCATATAGGCAACAACAACCTGGAGCAGGAACAAGAAGATCTTCAGAAGGATCTTGAACCCCAAGAGCAAGACGTTGTAGTTTCTAACACCAACATCGATCCAGGCAAGCCCTGGTTTGCATTTTACCATTTATAAAAATTTGCTAGTTTATGTTACCGCTACGTCTATGATTGTCTGATGCATTAGGTCATAGGAGTTGATTGGAAATCCACCTTGCATGACCCCCAAATGACCCTTGCTTATCATTAGAACTGTGATAGAAACGGTACTCTGTTGCTACGCTTAGTGACTAATAGTCTCGGTAGACATTATCACTAAGAAATGAACTTGACCACTGGAACGGGAACCTAAAATAAGTTTATTTTACTGTTATGATCGGGCAGGGAAGATGCATGCGTAGGTTTGCGGCAACACATGGGTGTTGACTGCGGTAGCCCTGCCTTGTCAAACCTAGGACCCGTCCGTGGTCGGCCCCTTGGTCAAGTATTGAACAGTACCGAATATATGCTAGTCCATGGGTACTAGTAAACTGATGTAGCATTGACGCGGAAATACGGACGGTACCCAGTACAGTGGTCGTTGACCCTCCTGCTGCTGGAATGGGTGGTTCATACCACCAAGTACTGTTGGCAGAACGGCATGCCCACTCGCTGAGATTGGACCCGGACCAAGTTGTTTTTCGTCCTTGTGAAAGGTTGCCATAGACGACCTTAATTGGTGCGTATGTGTCGTGTATTTCAGGTTTTCCCCAGCTGGTGTAAAATCGATTGCAATTGGTGTCGCTCGCAGTAAAGAGTACCGCTTGGTCACTAAGTCGTCATGTAGTTGCATCATGAAAGTTGATTATTGCCCCTTCTATTGATTACTTCTACTGATACTCTTGTACTGTTGTTACCCTGTATTGGCTTTATTATCCTATATAGTTCCACTAAAGTTACATTCTTGCTTCACCCAATTAACATGGCTCAATAAAACTCGATAGAAACTAATAGGTTGCTTAGTGCGAGTCCTTTCAACAAGCTACCCTACTAGAGCCCTTGCATGTCTAGGTGACTCGACGGGTAAGTCTTGCTGAGTAATTAGTACTCAGGCTTTGTGCCATCGTTGTTTACAGGTCATGAAGAGATTGATTTGCCTGAGAATGTGATGCCTTGGGACGTGCAAGTCCCCGAGGGTTGGACTGCCCACTGGGAGTCCGACTCGCCGCCGCAGTGATGTGTGTGCTGCTAGGGTGATGGTTCTCCGGGCAGGGATCATCACTACGCTGTATCGTCGAGCTCATAGTTCCCTTACGTTAGTTGCTTCCGCTGATTTCAAAACATTATGAACTTGTATTAATTCCGCTGCACTCTGAACCCTCGAATTATTGTAATATTCTACTTAATTTGGACCAATGTTGTATTATCAAGTGTCTGCGCTATCAGCACCGTCGGGACCTTGATCCTGCGGGGAGGGCCGCCTCAGCGAGTCCTCCACCACGATGGAGTTCGACATTGTACAGAATGTAACATGCTAGCAGTAGGAGGTACTCGGGGAGGTATCTCAACCATAGGGAAGTATTTATTTTTTTCAAAATTATATACTATTCTACTCTTTGAATTTTGCTTTTTGTCGGTGTTGGCCTCGCTGCAAGCTTTCTAGAAAAAAAGTATGCCCCGATCGGACAACGGATGCAAAAGTTATGCTCGTTTTAAGTTATTGGACTCCTTTTTTGTGTGCTTACACCCACGGTGTGATGAACCGCATGCCCGAATGATATGGGTTACCTTCCACGGTTCCTTGTGTACCCCTAAATGCGGTAGTCTAGGCGCGGTTCATGACACGGTGGGCGAGTCCACCACGATGGAGTTTGACGCTGTATTGAAAGTATTTATTTTGTAAAAACTTATATACTAATCTACTCTTTGAATTTCTCTTTTTGTCGATGTTGGCCTCGCCGCAAGCTTTCTAGAAAAAAAAAAGTATGCCCCGATCGGACAACGGATGTAAAAGTTATGCTCGTTTTAGGTTATAGGTCTCCTTTTTCGTGTGCTTACACCCACGGTGTGCTGAACCACATGGCCGAAGGATGTGGGTTACCTTCCATGGTTCCTTGTGTAGCCATAGACTCGATAGTCTAGGCGCGATTCATGATACGGTGGGCGTGTCCTCCACCGCGATGGAGTCCGACATTGTATTGAATGTAACATGCTAGCAATAGGAGGTACTCGTCGTGATATCTCAACCATCGGGAATTATTTATTTTTTATAAAATTATATACTATTCTACTCTTTGAATATCACTTTTTTCGGTATTGGCCTCGCCGCAAGCTTTCTAGAAAAAAAGTATGCCCCGAACGGACAACGGACGCAAAAGTTACGCTCGTTTTAGGTTATAGGTCTCATTTTTCGTGTGCTTAGACCCACGTTGTGCTGAACTGCATGGCCGAGGGATGTGGGTTACCTTCCATGGTTCCTTCCGAACCCATAAACTCGGTAGTCTAGGCGCGGTTCATGACACGGTGGGCGAGTCCTCCACCACGATGGAGTTCGACGCTGTATTGAATGTAGCATGCTGGCAGTAGGAGGTATTCCGGGCAGTATCTTAACCATAGGGAAGTATTTATTTTGTAAAAAATTATATACTATTCTACTCTTTGAATTTCACTTTCGGTCGATGTTGGCCTCGCCTCAAGCTTTCTAGAAAAAAAAAGTATGCCCCGATCAGACAACAGATGCAAAAGTTATACTCATTTTTGGGTTTTGGTCTCCTTTTTCGTGTGCTTACATGCACGGTGTGATGAACCACATGCCCGAATGATATGGG
This sequence comes from Eleusine coracana subsp. coracana, assembly GCA_032690845.1. Taxonomy (NCBI): domain Eukaryota; kingdom Viridiplantae; phylum Streptophyta; class Magnoliopsida; order Poales; family Poaceae; genus Eleusine; species Eleusine coracana. The sequence continues at coordinate 4,357 of MU847934.1, forward strand.
TTACCTTCCATGGTTCCTTGTGTACCCATAAATGCGGTAGTCTAGGCGTGGTTCATGATATGGTGGGCGAGTCCTCCAACGCGATGGAGTTCGACATTGTATTGAATGTAACATGCTAGCAGTAGGAGGTACTCGGGGTGATATCTCAACAATAGGGAATTATTTATGTTTTATAAAATTATATACTATTCTACTCATTGAATTTCACTTTTTATCGATGTTGGCCTTGCAGCAAGCTTTATAGAAAAAAAAGTATGCCCCGATCGGACAACGGATGCAAAAGTTATGCTCGTTTTTGGTTATTGGTCTCCTTTTTGTGTGCTTACACCCACGTTCTGCTGAACCGCATGGACAAGGGATGTGGGTTACCTTCCATGGTTCCTTGTGAACCCATAAACTCGGTAGTCTAGGCGCGGTTCATGATACGGTGGGCGAGTCCTCCACCACGATAGAGTTCGACGTTGTATTGAATGTAACATGCTGACAGTAGGAGGTATTCGGGGTAGTATCTTAACCATAGGGAAGTATTCATTTTGTAAAAAATTATATACTATTCTACTCTTTGAATTTCGCTTTTTGTCGATGTTGGCCTCGCCGCAAGCTTTCTAGAAAAAAAAAGTATGCCCCGATCAGACAACGGATGCAAAAGTTATGCTCATTTTAGGTTATAGGTCTCCTTTTTCATGTGCTTACACCCACGGTGTGCTGAACCACATGGCCGAAGGATGTGGGTTACCTTCCATGGTTCCTTGTGTAGCCATAGACTCGGTAGTCTAGGCGCGATTCATGATACGGTGGGCTAGTCCTCCACCACGATAGAGTTCGACGCTGTATTGAATGTAACATGCTAGCAGTAGGAGGTATTCGGGGTAGTATCCTAACCATAGGGAAGTATTCATTTTGTAATAAATTATATACTATTCTACTCTTTGAATTTCGCTTTTTGTCGATGTTGGCCTCGCCGCAAGCTTTCTAGAAAAAAAAAAGTATGCCCCGATCAGACAACGGATGCAAAAGTTATGCTCATTTTAGGTTATAGGTCTCCTTTTTCATGTGCTTACACCCACAGTGTGCTGAACCGCATGGCCGAAGGATGTGGGTTACCTTCCATGGTTCCTTGTGTAGCCATAAACTCGATAGTCTAGGCGCGGTTCATGATACGGTGGGCGAGTCCTCCACCGCGATGGAGTCCGACGTTGTATTGAATGTAACATGCTAGCAGTAGGAGGTACTCGGGGTGATATCTCAATAATAGGGAATTATTTATGTTTTATAAAATTATATACTATTCTACTCATTGAATTTCACTTTTTATCGATGTTGGCCTTGCAGCAAGCTTTATAGAAAAAAAAGTATGCCCCGATCGGACAACGGATGCAAAAGTTATGCTCGTTTTTGGTTTTTGGTCTCCTTTTTGTGTGCTTAGATCCACGGTGTGATGAACCGTGTTCCCGAATGATATGGGTTACCTTCCATGGTTCCTTGGGTACCCATAAATGTGGTAGTCTAGGCGCAGTTCATGATATGGTGGGCGAGTCCTCCACCGCGATGGAGTTCGACGTTGTATTCAATGTAACATGCTAGCAGTAGCAGGTACTCGGAACAGTATCTCAACCATAGGGGGGTATTTATTTGTTATAAAATTATATACTATTCTACTCTTTGAATTTCACTTTTTTGTTGGTATTGGCCTTGCCGCAAGCTTTTAGAAAAAAAGTATGCCCCGAACGGATAACGGACGCAAAAGTAACGCTCGTTTTAGGTTATAGGTCTCATTTTTTGTGTACTTACACCCACGTTCTGCTGAACCGCATGGCCGAGGGATGTGGGTTACCTTCCATGGTTCCTTGTGAACCCATAAACTCGGTAGTCTAGGCGCGGTTCATGATACGGTGGGCGAGTCCTCCACCACGATAGAGTTCGACGTTGTATTGAATGTAACATGCTGGCAGTAGGAGGTATTCGGGGTAGTATCTTAACCATAGGGAAGTATTCATTTTGTAAAAAATTATACACTATTCTACTCTTTGAATTTCGCTTTTTGTCGATGTTGGCCTCGCCGCAGGCTTTCTAGAAAAAAAAAGTATGCCCCGATCAGACAACGGATGCAAAAGTCATGCTCATTTTAGGTTATAGGTCTCCTTTTTCATGTGCTTACACCCACGGTGTGCGGAACCACATGGCCGAATGATGTGGGTTACCTTCCATGGTTCCTTGTGTACCCATAGACTCGATAGTCTAGGCGCGGTTCATGATACGGTGGGCGTGTCCTCCACCGCAATGGAGTCCGACATTGTATTAAATGTAACATGATGGCAATAGGAGGTATTCCGGGCAGTATATTAACCATAGGGAAGTATCTTTTTGTAAAAAATTATATACTATTCTACTCTTTGAATTTAGCTTTTTGTCGATGTTGACCTCACCGCAAGCTTTCTAGAAAAAAAAAAGTATGTCCCGATTGGACAACGGATGTAAAAGTTATGCTCATTTTAGGTTATAGGTCTGCTTTTTTGTGTGCTTACACCCACGATGTGTTGAACCGCGTGGCCAAAGGATGTGGGTTACCTTCCATGGTTCCTTATGTAGCCAATAACTCGATAGTCTAGGCGCGGTTCATGATACGGTGGGCGAGTCCTCCACCGCGATGGAGTCCGACGTTGTATTGAATGTAACATGCTAGCAGTAGGAGGTACTTGGGGTGATATCTCAACCATAGGGAATTATTTATTTTTTATAAAATTATATACTATTCTACTCATTGAATTTCACTTTTTGCCAATGTTGGCCTTGCTGCAAGCTTTCTAGAAAAAAAAGTATGCCCCGATCAGACAACAGATGCAAAAGTTATACTCGTTTTTGGGTTTTGGTCTCCTTTTTCGTGTGCTTACATGCACGGTGTGATGAACCACATGCCCGGATGATATGGGTTACCTTCCATGGTTCCTTGTGTACCCATAAATGCGGTAGTCTAGGCGTGGTTCATGATATGGTGGGCGAGTCCTCCAACGCGATGGAGTTCGACATTGTATTGAATGTAACATGCTAGCAGTAGGAGGTACTCGGGGCGGTATCTCAACCATAGGGAAGTATTTATTTTTTATAAAATTATATACTATTCTACTCTTTGAATTTTGCTTTTTGTCAGTATTGGCCACGCCGCAAGCTTTCTAGAAAAAAAAGTATGCCTCGAACGGACAATGGACGCAAAACCTACGCTCATTTTAGGTTATAGGTCTCATTTTTCGTGTGCTTACACCCATGGTGTGCTGAACCACGTGGCCGAGGGATGTGGGTTACCATCCATGGTTCCTTGTGTACCCATAAACTCGGTAGTCTAGGCGCGGTTCATGATACGGTGGGCGAGTCCTCCACCACGATGGAGTTTGACGCTGTATTGAATGTAACATGCTGGCAGTAGGAGGTATTCAGGGCGGTATCTTAACCATAGGGAAGTATTTATTTTTAATAAAATTATATACTATTCTACTCTTTGAATTTTACTTTTTGTCGGTATTTGCCTCGCTACAAGCTTTCTAGAAAAAAAGTATGCCCTGAACGGACAACGGATGCAAAATTTACGCTTGTTTTAAGTTATAGGTCTCATTTTTCTTGTGCTTACACCCACGGTGTGCTGAACCACGTGGACAAAGGATGTGGGTTACCTTCCATGGTTCCTTGTGTAGCCATAAACTCGATAGTCTAGGCGCGGTTCATGATACGGTGGGTGAGTCCTCCACCGCGATGGTGTCCGACGTTGTATTAAATGTAACATGCTAGCAGTAGGAGGTACTCGGGGCGATATCTCCACCACGATGGAGTTCGACGTTGTATTGAATGTAACGTGCTGGCAGTAGGAGGTATTCGGGGCAGTATCTTAACCATAGGGAAGTATTTATTTTGTAAAAAATTATATACTATTCTACTCTTTGAATTTTACTTTTTGTCGGTATTTGCCTCGCTACAAGCTTTCTAGAAAAAAAGTATGCCCCGAACGGACAACGGATGCAAAATTTACGCTTGTTTTAGGTTATAGGTCTCATTTTTCGTGTGCTTACACCCACGGTGTGCTGAACCGCATGGCTGAGGGATGTGGGTTACCTTCCATGGTTTCTTGTGTACCCATAAACCCGGTAGTCTAGGCGCGGTTCATGATACGGTGGGGGAGTCCTCCACCACGATGGAGTTCGACGTTGTATTGAATGTAACGTGCTGGCAGTAGGAGGTAATCGGGGCAGTATCTTAACCATAGGGAAGTATTTATTTTGTAAAAAATTATATACTATTCTACTGTTTGAATTTCGCTTTTTGTTGGTGTTGGCCTCGCCACAAGCTTTCTAGGAAAAAAAGTTTGCCCCGATCGGACAATGGATGCAAAAGTTATGCTCGTTTTAGGTTATAGGTCTCATTTTTCGTGTGCTTAAACCCACAGTGTGCTGTACCACCTGGCCGAAGGATGTGGGTTACCTTCCATGGTTCCTTTTGTAGCCATAAACTCGGTAGTCTAGGCGCGGTTCATGATACGGTGGGCTAGTCCTCCACCATGATGGAGTTCGACGCTGTATTGAATGTAACATGCTGGCAGTAGGAGGTATTCGGGCAGTATCTTAACCATAGGGACTTATTCATTTTAGAAAAAATTATATAGTATTCTACTCTTTGAATTTTGCTTTTTGTCGATGTTGGCCTCGCCGCAAGCTTTCTAGAAAAAAAAAGTATGCCCCGATCGAACAACGGATGCAAAACCTATGCTCGTTTTAGGTTATAGGTCTCCTTTTTCATGTGCTTACACCCACGATGTACTGAACCGCATGGCCGAAGGATGTGGGTTACCTTCCATGGTTCCTTGTGAAGCTATAAACTCGGTAGTCTAGGCGCGGTTCATGATACGGTGGGCGAGTCCTCCACCGCGATGGAGTTCGACGTTGTATTGAATGTAACATGCTAGCAGTAGGAGGTACTCACGGTGATATCTCAACCATAGGGAATTATTTATTTTTTATAAAATTATATACCATTCTACTCATTGAATTTTGCTTTTTGTCAATGTTGGCCTTGCTCCAAGCTTTCTAGAAAAAAAGTATGCCCCGATGGGACAATGGATGCAAAAGTTATGCTCGTTTTTGGTTATTGGTTTCCTTTTTCGTGTGCTTACATCCACGATGTGATGAACCACATGCCCGAATGATATGGGTTACCTTCCATGGTTCCTTCTATACCCATAAATGCGGTAGTCTAGGCGCGGTTCATGATATGGTGGGCGAGTCCTCCAACGCGATGGAGTTCGACGTTGTATTGAATGTAACATGCTAGCAGTAGGAGGTACTCGGGGCGGTATCTCAACCATCGGGAAGTATTTATTTTTTATAAAATTATATACTATTCTACTCTTTGAATTTTTCTTTTTGTCAGTATTGGCCACGCCGCAAGCTTTCTAGAAAAAATAGTATGCCCCGAACGGACAACGGACGCAAAACTTACGCTCAATTTAGGTTATAGGTCTCATTTTTCATGTGCTTACACCCATGGTGTGCTGAACCACGTGGCCAAGGGATGTGGGTTACCATCCATGGTTCCTTGTGTACCCATAAACTCGGTAGTCTAGGCGCGGTTCATGATACGGTGGGCGAGTCCTCCACCACGATGGAGTTTGACGCTGTATTGAATGTAACATGCTGGCAGTAGGAGGTATTCAGGGCAGTATCTTAACCATAGAGAAGTATTTATTTTTAATAAAATTATATACTATTCTACACTTTGAATTTTACTTTTTGTTGGTATTTGCCTCGCTACAAGCTTTCTAGAAAAAAAGTATGCCCCGAACGGACAACTAATGCAAAATTTACGCTTGTTTTAAGTTATAGGTCTCATTTTTCGTGTGCTTACACCCACGGTGTGCTGAACCGCATGGCTGAGGGATGTGGGATACCTTCCATGGTTTCTTGTGTACCCATAAACCCGGTAGTCTAGGCGCGGTTCATGATACGGTGGGCGAGTCCTCCACCACGATGGAGTTCGACGTTGTATTGAATGTAACGTGCTGGCAGTAGGAGGTAATCGGAGCAGTATCTTAACCATAGGGAAGTATTTATTTTGTAAAAAATTATATACTATTCTACTGTTTGAAATTCGCTTTTTGTTGGTGTTGGCCTCACCACAAGCTTTCTAGGAAAAAAAGTTTGCCCCAATCAGACAATGGATGCAAAAGTTATGCTCGTTTTAGGTTATAGGTCATTTTTTTTGTGTGCTTAAACCCACGGTGTGCTGTACCACGTGGCCGAAGGATGTGGGTTACCTTCCATGGTTCCTTGTGTAGCCATAAACTCGGCAGTCTAGGCGCGGTTCATGATACGGTGGGCTAGTCCTCCACCACGATGGAGTTCGACGCTGTATTGAATGTAACAAGCTGGCAGTAGGAGGTATTCGGGGCAGTATCTTAACCATAGGGAAGTATTCATTTTAGAAAAAATTATACACTATTCTACTCTTTGAATTTTGCTTTTTGTCGATGTTGGCCTCGCCGCAAGCTTTCTAGAAAAAAAAAGTATGGCCCGATCAGACAACGGATGCAAAAGTTATGCTCGTTTTTGGTTATAGGTCTCCTTTTTCATGTGCTTACACCCACGGTGTGCTGAACCACGTGGACAAAGGATGTGGGTTACCTTCCATGCTTCCTTGTGTAGCCATAAACTCGGTAGTCTAGGCGCGGTTCATGATACGGTGGGTGAGTCCTCCACCGTGATGGAGTCCGACGTTGTATTGAATGTAACATGCTAGCAGTAGGAGGTACTCGGGGCGATATCTCAACCATAGGGAATTATTTATTTTTTATAAAATTATATACTATTCTACTCTTTCAATTTTGCTTTTTGTCGATGTTGGCCTCGCCGCAAGCTTTCTAGAAAAAAAAAGTATGCCCCGATCGAACAACGGATGCAAAACCTATGCTCGTTTTAGGTTATAGGTCTCCTCTTTCATGTGCTTACACCCACGATGTGCTGAACCGCGTGGCCGAAGGACGTGGGTTACCTTCCATGGTTCCTTGTAAAGCTATAAACTCGATAGTCTAGGCGTGGTTCATGATACGGTGGGCGAGTCCTCCACCGCGATGGAGTTCGACATTGTATTGAATGTAACATGCTAGCAGTAGGAGGTACTCGCGGTGATATCTCAACCATAGGGAATTATTTATTTTTTATAAAATTATATACCATTCTACTCATTGAATTTTGCTTTTTGTCAATGTTGGCCTTGCTCCAAGCTTTCTAGAAAAAAAAGTATGCCACGATGGGACAATGGATGCAAAAGTTATGCTCGTTTTTGGTTATTGGTCTCCTTTTTCGTGTGCTTACATCCACGATGTGATGAACCACATGCCCGAATGATATGGGTTACCTACCATGGTTCCTTGTATACCCATAAATGTGGTAGTCTAGGCGCGGTTCATGATATGATGGGCGAGTCCTCCACCGCGATGGAGTTCGACGTTGTATTGAATGTAACATGCTAGCAGTAGAAGGTACTCAGGGCAGTATCTCAACCATAGGGAAGTATTTATTTTTTATAAAATTATATACTATTCTACTCATTGAATGTCACTTTTTGTCGGTATTGGCCTCGCCGCAAGCTTTCTAGAAAAAAAGTATGCCCCGAACGGACAATGGACACAAAAGTTACGCTCGTTTTAGGTTATAGGTCTCATTTTTTGTGTGCTTACACCCACGTTGTGCTGAACCGCATGGCCGAGGGATGTGGGTTACCTTCCATGGTTCCTTGTGAACCTATAAACTCGGTAGTCTTGGCGCGGTTCATGACACGGTGGGCGAGTCCTCCACCACGATGGTGTCCGACGCTGTATTGAATGTAGCATGCTGGCAGTAGGAGGTATTCGGGGCAGTATCTTAACCATAGGGAAGTATTTATTTTGTAAAAAATTATATACTATTCTACTCTTTGAATTTCGCTTTTTGTCGATGTTGGCCTCGCCGCAAGCTTTCTAGAAAAAAAAGTATGCCCCGATTAGACAACGGATGCAAAAGTTACGCTCGTTTTAGGTTATAGGTCTCCTTTTTCATGTGCTTACACCCACGGTGTGCTGAACCACGTGGACAAAGGATGTGGGTTACCTTCCATGGTTCCTTGTGTAGCCATAAACTCGATAGTCTAGGCATCATTCATGATATGGTGGGCGAGTCCTCCACCGCGATGGAGTTCGACGCTGTATTGATTGTAACATGCTAGCAGTAGGAGGTACTCGGGGCGATATCTCAACCATAGGGAATTATTTATTTTTTATAATATTATATACTATTCTACTCTTTGAATTTTACTTTTTGTTGGTGTTGGCCTCATGGCAAGCTTTCTAGAAAAAAAAGTATGCCCCAAACGGACAAGGGACACAAAAGTTACGATCATTTTAGGTTATAGGTCTCCTTTTTCATGTGCTTACACCCAAATGTGTGCTGAACCGCGTGGCCGAGGGATGTGGGCTACCTTCCATGGTTCCTTGTGTACCCATAAACTCGGTAGTCAAGGCGCGGTGCATCGTAGGGTGGGTGAGTCCTCCATCGCGATGGAGTTCGATGCTGTATTGAATGTAACATGCTAGCTGTAGGAGGTATTCAGGATGGTATCTCAACCATAGGGAAGTATTTATTTTGTAAAAAATTATATACTATTCTACTCTTTGAATTTTGCTTTTTATCGGTGTTGGTCTCATGGCAAGCTTTCTAGCAAAAAAAAATATGCCCCAATCAGACAATGGATGCAAAAGTTTTGCTCGTTTTAGGTTACAGGTCTCCTTTTTCTTGTGGTTACATCCACAGTACGATGAACCGCGTGCCCGAATGATGTGGGGTACCTTCCATGGTTCCTTGTGTACCCCTAAATGCAGTAGTCTAGGCGTGGTTCGTGATATGGTGGGCGAGTCCTCCACCCCGATGGAGTTCGACGTTGTATTGAATGTAACATGCTAGCAGTAGGTGGTACTCGGGGCAGTATCTCAACCATAGGGAAGTATTTATTTTTTATCAAATTAGATACTATTCTACTCTTTGAATTTCACTTTTTCTCTGTGTTGTCCTCACCGCAAGGTTTCTAGAAAACAAGTATGCCCCGAACGGACAAGGGACGCAAAAGTTACGCTCGTTTTATGTTATAGGTCTTCTTTTTCGTGAGTAGGAGGTATTCGCGGTGGTATCTGAACCATAGGGAAGTATTTATTTTGTAAAAAAATATATACTATTCTACTCTTTGAATTTCACTTTTTGTCGGTGTTGGCCATGCTGCAAGCTTTCTACAAAAAAAGTATGCCCCAAACGAACAAGGGACGCAAAAGTTATGATCATTTTAGGTTATAGGTCTCCTCTTTCATGTACTTACACCCACGTTGTGCTGAACCGCGTGGCCGAGGGATGTGGGTTACTTTCCATGGTTCCTTGTGTACCTATAAACTTAGTAGTCAAGGCGCGGTGCATCGTAGGGTGGGCAAGTCCTCCACCATGATGGAGTTAGACGCTATATTGAATGTAACATGCTAGCAGTAGGAGGTATTCGGGGCGGTATCTCAACAATAGGGAAGTATTTATTTTGTAAAAAATTATATACTATTCTGCTCTTTGAATTTTGCTTTTTATCGATGTTGGCCTTGTCGCAAGATTTCCTGAAAAAAAAGTATGGCCCGATCGGACAATGGATGTGAAAGTTATGCTCGTTTTAGGTTATAGGTCTCCTTTTTCGTGTGCTTACATCCACGATGTCATGAACCGCGTACCCGAATGATATGGGGTACCTTCCATGGTTCCTTGTGTATCCCTAAACGTAGTAGTCTAGGCACGGTTCATGATATGGTGGGTGAGTCCTCCACCGCGATGGAGTTAGACACTGTATTGAATATAACATGCTAGCAGTAGGAGGTACACGGGGCAGTATCTCAACCATAGGGAAGTATTTATTTTTTATAAAATTATATACTATTCTACTCTTTGAATTTCGCTTTTTCTCGGTGTTGGCCTCGCCGCAAGCTTTCTAGAAAACAAGTATGCCCCAAACGAACAAGGTACACAAATGTTACGCTCGTTTTATGTTATAGGTCTTCTTTTTCGTGAGTAGTAGGTATTCGGGGCGGTATCTCAACCAAAGGGAAGTATTTATTTTGTAAAAAATTATATACTATTCTACTCTTTGAATTTCGCTTTTTGTCGGTGTTGGCCATGCTGCAAGCTTTCCAGGAAAAAAGTATGCCCCAAACAGACAATGGATGCAAAACTTACGATCGTTTTAGGTTATAGGTCTCCTTTTTCATGTGCTTACACCCATGGTGTGTTGAACCGCGTGGCCGAGGGATGTAGGTTACCTTCTATGGTTCCTTGTGTACCCATAAACTCGGTAGTCAAGGCGCGGTGCATTGTAGGTTGGGCAAGTCCTCCACCGTGATGGAGTTCGACGCTGTATTAAATGTAACATTCTAGCAGTAGGAGGTACTCTGGGCAATATCTCGACCATAGGGAAGTATTATTTTGTAAAAAATATATACTATTCTACTATTTGAATTTTGCATTTTTTCGATGTTGGCCTTGCCGCAAGCTTTCTAGAAAAAAAAGTATGCCCCGATCGGACAATGGATGTAAAAGTTGTGCTCGTTTTAGGTTATAGGTCTCCTTTTTCTTGTGCTTACATCCACGGTGTGATGAACCGCGTGCCCGAATGATATGGGGTACCTTCCATGGTTCCTTGTGTACCCATAAACGTAGTAGTCTAGGCGCGGTTCATGATATGGTGGGCGAGTCCACCACCGCGATAGAGTTCGACGCTGTATTGAATGTGACATGCTAGCAGTAGGAGGTACTCGGGGCAGTGTCTCAACCATAGGGAAGTATTTATTTTTTATAAAATTATATACTATTCTACTATTTGAATTTATCTTTTTCTCGGTGTTGGCCTCGCCGCAAGCTTTCTAGAAAACAAGTATGTCACGAACGGAAAAGGTACGCAAATGTTACGCTCGTTTTAGGTTATAGGTCTTCTTTTTCGTTAGTAGGAGGTATTCGGGGCGGTATCTCAACCATAGGGAATTATTTATTTTGTACAAAATTATATACTATTCTACTCTCTGAATTTCGGTTTTTGTCGGTGTTGGCCATGCAGCATGCTTTCTAGAAAAAAAGTATGCCCCAAACGGACAAGGGACACAAAAGTTATGATCGTTTTAGGTTATAGGTCTCCTTTTTCATGTGCTTACACCCACGGTGTGCTGAACCGCATGGCCGAGGGATGTGGGTTACCTTCAATGGTTCCTTGTGTACCCATAAACTCGGTAGTCAAGGCGCGGTGCATCGTAGGGTGGGCAAGTCCTCCACAATGATGGATTTCGACGCTATATTGAATGTAACATGCTTACAGTAGGAGGTATTCGGTACGGTATCTCAATAATAGAGAAGTATTTATTTTGTAAAAAATTATATACCATTCTACTCTTTGAATTTCGCTTTTTATCGGTGTTGGTCTCGTCGCAAGCTTTCTAGAAAAAAAAAAGTATGCCCCAATCGGACAATGGATGCAAAAGTTATGCTTGTTTTAGGTTATAGGTCTCCTTTTTCTTGTGCTTACATCCACGGTGTGATGAACCGCGTGCCCAAATGATGTGGGGTACCTTCCATGGTTCCTTGTGTACCCCTAAACGCAGTAGTCTAGGCATGGTTCATGATATGGTGGGCGAATCCTCCACCGCGATGGAGTTTGACGCTTGTATTGAGTGTAATATGCTAGCAGTAGGAGGTACTCAGGGCATTATCTCAACCATAGGGAAATATTTATTTTGTAAAAAATTATATACTATTCTACTCTTTGAATTTTACTTTTTCCCAGTTTTGTCCTTGCCGCAAGCTTTCTAGAAAACAAGTATGCCCCGAACAGACAAGGGTCTTCTTTTTCGTGAGTAGGAGGTATTCGGGGCGGTATCTCAACCATAGGGGAGTATTTATTTTGTAAAAAATTATATACTATTCTACTCTTTGAATTTTTCTTTTTGTAAGTGTTGGCCATGCCGCAAGCTTTCTACAAAAAAGTATGCCCCCAAACGGACAAGGGACACAAAAGTTACGATCGTTTTAGGTTATAGATCTCCTTTTTCATGTGCTTACACCCACGGTGTGCTGAACCGTGCGGCCGAGGGATGTGGGTTCCCTTCCATGGTTCCTTGTGTACCCATTAACTCGGAAAGTCAAGGCACGGTGCATCGTAGAGTGGGCAAGTCCTCCACCGTGATGGAGTTCGACGCTGTATTGAATGTAACATGCCAGCAGTAGGAGGTATTCGGGGTGGTATCTCAACAATAGGGAAGTATTTATTTTGTAAAAATTATACTATTCTACTCATTGAATTCCGCTTTTTTGTCAGTGTTGGCCTCATTGCAAGCTTTCTAGAAAAAAAAAGTATGCCCCGATCGGACAACGGATGCAAAAGTTATGCTCGTTTTAGGTTATAGGTATCCTTTTCTTGTGCTTACATCCACGATGTGATGAACCGCGTGCCCAAATGATGTTGGGTACCTTCCATGGTTCCTTGTGTACCCCTAAATGCAGTAGTCTAGGCGTGGTTCATGATATGGTGGGCCGAGTCCTCCACCGAGATGGAGTTCGATGTTGTATTGAATGTAACATGCTAGCAGTAGGAGGTACTCATGGCGGTATCTCAACCAGAGGGAAATATTTATTTTGTAAAAAATTATATACTATTCTACTCTTTGAATTTGCTTTTTGTCGGTGTTGGCCTCACCGCAAGCTTTCTAGAAAAAAAGTACGCCCGAACGGACAAGGGGCACAAAAGTTACGCTCATTTTAGGTTAGGTCTCATTTTGTGTTCTTACCCACGGTGTGCTGAACTGCATGGCCGAGGGATGTGGGTTACCTTCCATCATTCCTTGTGTACCGATAACTCGATAGTCTAGGTGCGATCATGAGACGGTGGATGAATCCTCCCCGCGATGGAGTTCGATGCTATATTGAATGTAACATGCTGGTAGTAGGAGATATTCGGGATGGTTCAACCATCTCAACCATAGGGAAGTATTTATTTTGTAAAAAATTATATACTATTCTGCTCTTTGAATTTCGCTTTTTGTCGGTGTTGGCCTCGCCACAAGCTTCTAGAAAAAAAAAGTATGCCCTGATCGGACAACGGATGCAAAAGTTATGCTCATTTTAGGTTATTGATCTCCTTTTTTGTGTGCTTACACCCATGGTGGCTGAACCGCGTGGCTGAGGGACGTGGGTTACCTTCCATTGTTCCTTGTGTACCGATAAACTCGATACTCTAGGTGCGGTTCATGAGACGGTGGGTGAATCCTCCACCACGATGGAGTTTGATGCTATATTGTATGTAACATGCTGGTAGTAGGAGATATTCGGGACGGTATCTCAATCATAGGGAAGTATTTTTTTAAAAAATTACTATTCTGCTCTTTGAATTTTGCTTTTTCGGTTGGCCTCGCCACCAAGCTTTCTAGAAAAAAAAGTATGCCCTGATCGGACAACAGATGCAAAAGTTATTCTCATTTTAGGTTATTGATCTCCTTTTTCATGTGCTTACACCCACGGTGGCTGAAACCGCGTGGCTGAGGGATGTGGGTTACCTTCCATGGTTCCTTGTGTACCCATAAACTCGGTAGTTAGGCGCGGTTCATGATACGATGGCGAGTCCTCCACCACAATGGAGTTCAACGTTGTATTGAATGTAACATGCTGGCAGTAGGAGGTATTCTGGGTGGTACCTCAACCATAGGGAAGTATTATTTTGTAAAAAATTATATACTATTCTACTCTTTTAATTTTGCATTTTGTCGGTGTTGGCCTCGCCGCAAGCTTTTTAGAAAAAAATATGCCCAAACGGATAACGGACGGTAAAGTTATGCTCATTTTAGGTTATAGCTCATTTTGTGTGCTTACACCCACGGTGTGCTGAACCGCGTGGCCGAGGGATGTGGTTGCCTTCCATGGTTCCTTGTACGCATAAATCGGCAGTCTAGGCTCGGTTCATGATACGTGGGCGAGTCCTCCACCGCGATGGAGTTCGATGCTGTATTGA
>MU847935.1:0-18431 GCA_032690845.1 Eleusine coracana subsp. coracana
CTAAGTTTTTTTGAAAACACCCCCCTCACCCTCCAAGTGCTAGGGTTGAGGTTTTTGCATGAGCCCTTCGACGGGTCTAGGCTGCAACAAGCCGCTTAGCATTTTTTTTTTGCAAAGTTTTCCGAAAAACGCCACACTCCCCCTCGAAGTGCTAAGGGGCGAGGTTTTTGCATGAGCCCTTCGACGGGTCTGGGCTACAACGAGCCCCTTAGCATTTTTTTGAATAAGTTTTGTTGAAAAAACGCCACCCCTCCCCCTCGAAGTGCTAGGTGCGAGGTTTTTCGCTATGAGCCCTTCGACGGGTCTAGGCTACAAACGAGCCCCCTTAGCATTTTTTTTGCTAAGTTTTTTTAAAAATGCCACCTCCCCCTCGCAGTGCTAGGGGCGAGGTTTTTCCATGAGCCCTTCGACGGGTCTGGGCTGGCAACGAGCCCTGTTAGCATTTTTTTGCTATGTTTTTTGAAAAATGCCACCCTCCCCCTCAAAGTGCTAGGGTGCTGAGGTTTTCTGCATGAGCCCTTCGACGGGTCTGGGTTGCAAAGAGCCCCTTAGCATTTTTTCGCTATGTTTTTTGAAAAACGCCACTCTCCCCCTCGAAGTGCTAGCGGCGAGGTTTTTGCATAAGTTGTTCGATGGTCTGGGCTGCAACGAGCCCCTTAGCATTTTTCGCTAATTTTTCGGAAAAACACCACCCCCCCCTCGAAGTGCTAGGGGCGAGGTTTGTGCATGAGCCCTTCGACGGGTCTGGGCTGCAGCCCGTTAGCATTTTTGCTATGTTTTTTTGAAAAACGCCACCCTCCCCCTCAAAGTGCTAGGGCGAGGTTTTTGCATGAGCCCTTCGACGGGTATGGGTTGCAATGAGCCCCTTAGCATTTTTTGCTATGTTTTTTGAAAAACGCCACTCTCCCCCCCTCGAAGTGCTAGCGGCGAGGTTTTTGCATAAGCTGTTCGATGGGTCTGGGCTGCAACGAGCCCCTTAGCATTTTTTTCGCTAAGTTTCCTGAAAAACGCCACCCTCCCCCTCGAAGTGCTAGGGGCGAGGTTTTTGCATGAGCCCAGCGAACGGGTCTGGGCTGCAATGAGCCCCGTAGCATTTTTGCTAAGTTTTTTGAAAAACGCCACCCTCCCCTCCAAGTGCTAGGGGGAGGGTTTTTGCATGAGCCCTTCGACTGGGTCTGGGCTGCAACGAGCACCTTAGCATTTTTTTCGCAAGTTTTCTGAAAAACGCCACACTCCCCCTCGAAGTGCTAGGGGCGAGGTTTTTGCATGAGCCCTTCGACGGGTCTGGGCGGCACGAGCCCCTTACATTTTTCCGCTAAGTTTTTGAAAAACGCCACCCTCCCCCTCGAAGTGCTAGGGCCGAGGTTTTTGCATGAAGCCCGTTCGAATGGGTCCTGGGCTGCTAATCCAGCCCCTTAGCATTTTTGTCGCTATGTTTTCTGAAAAAACGCCACCCTCCACTCGAAGTGCTACGGGGGCAAGGATTTTGCATGATGCCCTTCGATGAGTCTGGGCTGCAACGAAAGCCCCCTTAAGCATTTTTTCGCTATGTTTTTTCAAAAACGCCACCCTCCCCCTCGAAGTGCTAGGTGCGAGGTTTTGCATGAGCCCGTCAACGGGTCTGGGCTGCAATGAGCTCCTTAGCATTTTTTCGCTAAGTTTTTTGAAAAACGCCACCCTCCCCCTCGAAGTGATAGGGGCAAGGTTTTTGCATGAGCCCTTCGACGGGTCTAGGCTACAACGAGCCCCTTAGCATTTTTTTGCAAAGTTTTCTGAAAAACGCCACCCTCCCCCTCGAAGTGCTAGGGGCGAGGTTTTTGCATGAGCCCTTCGACGGGTCTGGGCTACAACGAGCCCCTTAGCATTTTTTTCGCTAATGTTTTTTGAAAAACGCCACCCTCCCCCTCGAAGTGCTAGGGGCGAGGTTTTTGCATGAGCCCTTCATGAGTCTGGGCTGCAACGAGCCACTTAGCATTTTTTCGCTATGTTCTTTGAAAAGATGCCACCCACCCCCTCGAAGTGCTAGGGGCGAGGATTTTTGCATGAGCCCTTCGATGGGTCTAGGCTGCAACAGCCGCTTAGCATTTTTTCGCTAAGTTTTTGGAAAAACACCACCCTCCCCCTCGAAGTGCTAGGGCGAGGTTTTGCATGAGCCCTTCGACGGGTCTGGGCTGCAACGAGCCCCTTAGCATTTTTCGCTAAGTTTTTTGAAAAATGCCACCCTCCCCCTCGAAGTGCTAGGGGCGAGGTTTTTGCATGAGCCCTTCGACGGGTCTGGGCTGCAACGAGCCCGTTAGCATTTTTTGCTATATTTTTTGAAAAAACGCCACCCTCCCCCTCAAAGTGCTAGGGGCGAGGTTTTTGCATGAGCCCTTCGACGGGTCTGGGCTGCAACGAGCCCCTTAGCATTTTTTCGCTATGTTTTTTGAAAAACGCCACCTCTCCCCCTCGAAGTGCTAGCGGCGAGGTTTTTGCATGAGCCCTTCGACGGGTCTGGGCTGCAACGAGCCCCTTAGCATTTTTTCGCTAAGTTTTTTGAAAAACGCCACCCTCCCCCTCGAAGTGCTAGGGGCGAGGTTTTTGCATGAGCCCTTCGACGGGTCTGGGCTGCAACGAGCCCCTTAACATTTTTTCGCTAAGTTTTTTGAAAAACACCCCCCTCCCCCTCCAAGTGCTAGGGTGAGGTTTTTGCATGAGCCCTTCGACGGGTCTGGGCTGCAATAAGCCCCTTAGCATTTTTTTGCTAAGTTTTTGGAAAAATGTCACCCTCCCCCTCAAAGTGCTAGGGGCGTGGTTTTCGCATAAGCCATTCGATGGGTCTGGGCTGCAACGAGCCCTTCAGCATTTTTTCGCTAAGTTTTCTGAAAAACGCCACCCTCCCCCTCAAAGTGCTAGGGGCGAGGTTTTTGCATGAGCCCTTCGACGGGTCTGGGTTGCAATGAGCCCCTTAGCATTTTTTTCGCTATGTTTTTTGAAAAACGCCACTCTCCCCCTCGAAGTGCTAGCGGCGAGGTTTTTGCATAAGCTGTTCGACGGGTCTGGGCTGCAACGAGCCCCTTAGCATTTTTTCGCTAAGTTTTCTGAAAAACGCCACCCTCCCCCTCGAAGTGCTAGGGGCGAGGTTTTTGCATGAGCCCTTCGACGGGTCTGGGCTGCAACGAGCCCCTTAACATTTTTTCGCTAAGTTTTTTGAAAAACACCCCCCTCCCCCTCCAAGTGCTAGGGTGAGGTTTTTGCATGAGCCCTTCGACGGGTCTGGGCTACAATAAGCCCCTTAGCATTTTTTTGCTAAGTTTTTGGAAAAATGTCACCCTCCCCCTCAAAGTGCTAGGGGCGTGGTTTTCGCATAAGCCATTCGATGGGTCTGGGCTGCAACGAGCCCTTCAGCATTTTTTTCGCTAAGTTTTCTGAAAAACGCCACCCTCCCCCACGAAGTGCTAGTGGCGACGTTTTTGCATGAGCCCTTCGATGGGTCTGGGCTACAACAAGCCCCTTAGCATTTTTTCGCTATGTTTTTTGAAAAATGCGACCCACCCCCTCGAAGTGCTAGGGGCGAGGATTTTGCATGAGCCCATCGACGGGTCTGGGCTGCAACGAGCCTCTTAGCATTTTTTCGCTAAGTTTTTTGAAAATGCCACCCTCCCCCTCGAAGTGCTAGGGGCGAGGTTTTTACTTGAGCCCTTCGACGAGTCTGGGCTGCAACGAGCCCATTAGCATTTTTTCGCTAAGTTTTTTGAAAAACGCCACCCTCCACCTCGAAGTACTAGGGGCGAGGTTTTTGCATGAGCCCTTCGACGGGTTTGGGCTGCAACGAGACCCTTAACATTTTTTCGCTATGTTTTTTGAAAAACGCCACCCTCTCCCTCAAAGTGCTAGGGGCAAGGTTTTTGCATGAGCCCTTCGACGGGTCTGGGCTGCAATGAGCCCCTTAGCATTTTTTTGCTATGTTTTTTGAAAAACCCCACCCACCCCCTCGAAGTGCTAGGGGCGAGGTTTTTTGCATGAGCCCTTCGACGGGTCTTGGCTGCAACGAGCCACTTAGCATTTTTTCGCTATGTTCTTTGAAAAGATGCCACCCACCCCCTCGAAGTGCTAGGGGCGAGGATTTTGCCTGAGCCCTTCGATGGGTCTAGGCTGCAACAGCCGCTTAGCATTTTTTCGCTAAGTTTTTGGAAAAACACCACCCTCCCCCTCGAAGTGCTCGGGGCGAGGTTTTGCATGAGCCCTTCGACGGGTCTGGGCTACAACGAGCCCCTTAGCATTTTTCGCTAAGTTTTTTAAAAAATGCCACCCTCCCCCTCAAAGTGCTAGGGGCGAGGTTTTTGCATGAGCCCTTCGACGGGTCTGGGCTGCAACGAGCCCGTTAGCATTTTTTGCTATATTTTTTGAAAAACGCCACCCTCCCCCTCAAAGTGCTAGGGGCGAGGTTTTTGCATGAGCCCTTCGACGGGTCTGGGTTGCAATGAGCCCCTTAGCATTTTTTCGCTATGTTTTTTGAAAAACGCCACTCTCCCCCTCGAAGTGCTAGGGCCGAGGTTTTGGCATGAGCCCTTCGACGGGTCTGGGCTGCTACGAGCCCCTTAGCATTTTTTGCTATGTTTTTGAAAAACGCCACCCTCCATCTCGAAGTGCTACGGGCAAGGATTTTGCATGAGCCCTTCGATGAGTCTGGGCTGCAACGAGCCCCTAAGCATTTTTTCGCTATGTTTTTTCAAAAACGCCACCCTCCCCCTCGAAGTGCTAGGTGCGAGGTTTTGCATGAGCCCGTCAACGGGTCTGGGCTGCAATGAGCTCCTTAGCATTTTTTCGCTAAGTTTTTTGAAAAACGCCACCCTCCCCCTCGAAGTGATAGGGGCAAGGTTTTTGCATGAGCCCTTCGACGGGTCTAGGCTACAACGAGCCCCTTAGCATTTTTTTGCAAAGTTTTCTGAAAAACGCCACCCTCCCCCTCGAAGTGCTAGGGGCGAGGTTTTTGCATGAGCCCTTCGACGGGTCTGGGCTACAACGAGCCCCTTAGCATTTTTTTCGCTAAGTTTTTTGAAAAACGCCACCCTCCCCCTCGAAGTGCTAGGGGCGAGGTTTTTGCATGAGCCCTTCATGAGTCTGGGCTGCAACGAGCCACTTAGCATTTTTTCGCTATGTTCTTTGAAAAGATGCCACCCACCCCCTCGAAGTGCTAGGGGCGAGGATTTTGCCTGAGCCCTTCGATGGGTCTAGGCTGCAACAGCCGCTTAGCATTTTTTCGCTAAGTTTTTGGAAAAAACACCACCCTCCCCCTCGAAGTGCTCGGGGCGAGGTTTTGCATGAGCCCTTCGACGGGTCTGGGCTACAACGAGCCCCTTAGCATTTTTCGCTAAGTTTTTTAAAAAATGCCACCCTCCCCCTCAAAGTGCTAGGGGCGAGGTTTTTGCATGAGCCCTTCGACGGGTCTGGGCTGCAACGAGCCCGTTAGCATTTTTTGCTATATTTTTTGAAAAACGCCACCCTCCCCCTCAAAGTGCTAGGGGCGAGGTTTTTGCATGAGCCCTTCGACGGGTCTGGGTTGCAATGAGCCCCTTAGCATTTTTTTCGCTATGTTTTTTGAAAAACGCCACTCTCCCCCTCGAAGTGCTAGCGGCGAGGTTTTTGCATAAGCTGTTCGACGGGTCTGGGCTGCAACGAGCCCCTTAGCATTTTTTCGCTAAGTTTTCTGAAAAACGCCACCCTCCCCCTCGAAGTGCTAGGGGCGAGGTTTTTGCATGAGCCCTTCGACGGGTCTGGGCTGCAACGAGCCCCTTAACATTTTTTCGCTAAGTTTTTTGAAAAACACCCCCCTCCCCCTCCAAGTGCTAGGGTGAGGTTTTTGCATGAGCCCTTCGACGGGTCTGGGCTGCAATAAGCCCCTTAGCATTTTTTTGCTAAGTTTTTGGAAAAATGTCACCCTCCCCCCTCAAAGTGCTAGGGGCGTGGTTTTCGCATAAGCCATTCGATGGGTCTGGGCTGCAACGAGCCCTTCAGCATTTTTTCGCTAAGTTTTCTGAAAAACGCCACCCTCCCCCTCAAAGTGCTAGGGGCGAGGTTTTTGCATGAGCCCTTCGACGGGTCTGGGCTGCAATGAGCCCCTTAGCATTTTTTCGCTATGTTTTTTGAAAAACGCCACTCTCCCCCTCGAAGTGCTAGCGGCGAGGTTTTTGCATAAGCCTGTTCGACGGGTCTGGGCTGCAACGAGCCCCTTAGCATTTTTTCGCTAAGTTTTCTGAAAAACGCCACCCTCCCCCTCGAAGTGCTAGGGGCGAGGTTTTTGCATGAGCCCTTCGACGGGTCTGGGCTGCAACGAGCCCCTTAACATTTTTTCGCTAAGTTTTTTGAAAAACACCCCCTCCCCCTCCAAGTGCTAGGGTGAGGTTTTTGCATGAGCCCTTCGACGGGTCTGGGCTACAATAAGCCCCTTAGCATTTTTTTGCTAAGTTTTTGGAAAAATGTCACCCTCCCCCTCAAAGTGCTAGGGGCGAGGTTTTCGCATAAGCCATTCGATGGGTCTGGGCTGCAACGAGCCCTTAGCATTTTTTCGCTAAGTTTTCTGAAAAACGCCACCCTCCCCCACGAAGTGCTAGTGGCGACGTTTTTGCATGAGCCCTTCGATGGGTCTGGGCTACAACAAGCCCCTTAGCATTTTTTCGCTATGTTTTTTGAAAAATGCGACCCACCCCCTCGAAGTGCTAGGGGCGAGGATTTTGCATGAGCCCATCGACGGGTCTGGGCTGCAACGAGCCTCTTAGCATTTTTTCGCTAAGTTTTTTGAAAAATGCCACCCTCCCCCTCGAAGTGCTAGGGGCGAGGTTTTTACTTGAGCCCTTCGACGAGTCTGGGCTGCAACGAGCCCATTAGCATTTTTTCGCTAAGTTTTTTGAAAAACGCCACCCTCCACCTCGAAGTACTAGGGGCGAGGTTTTTGCATGAGCCCTTCGACGGGTTTGGGCTGCAACGAGACCCTTAACATTTTTTCGCTATGTTTTTTGAAAAACGCCACCCTCTCCCTCAAAGTGCTAGGGGCAAGGTTTTTGCATGAGCCCTTCGACGGGTCTGGGCTGCAATGAGCCCCTTAGCATTTTTTTGCTATGTTTTTTGAAAAACCCCACCCACCCCCTCGAAGTGCTAGGGGCGAGGTTTTTGCATGAGCCCTTCGACGGGTCTTGGCTGCAACGAGCCACTTAGCATTTTTTCGCTATGTTCTTTGAAAAGATGCCACCCACCCCCTCGAAGTGCTAGGGGCGAGGATTTTGCCTGAGCCCTTCGATGGGTCTAGGCTGCAACAGCCGCTTAGCATTTTTTCGCTAAGTTTTTGGAAAAACACCACCCTCCCCCTCGAAGTGCTCGGGGCGAGGTTTTGCATGAGCCCTTCGACGGGTCTGGGCTACAACGAGCCCCTTAGCATTTTTCGCTAAGTTTTTTAAAAAATGCCACCCTCCCCCTCAAAGTGCTAGGGGCGAGGTTTTTGCATGAGCCCTTCGACGGGTCTGGGCTGCAACGAGCCCGTTAGCATTTTTTGCTATATTTTTTGAAAAACGCCACCCTCCCCCTCAAAGTGCTAGGGGCGAGGTTTTTGCATGAGCCCTTCGACGGGTCTGGGTTGCAATGAGCCCCTTAGCATTTTTTCGCTATGTTTTTTGAAAAACGCCACTCTCCCCCTCGAAGTGCTAGCGGCGAGGTTTTTGCATAAGCTGTTCGACGGGTCTGGGCTGCAACGAGCCCCTTAGCATTTTTTCGCTAAGTTTTCTGAAAAACGCCACCCTCCCCCTCGAAGTGCTAGGGGCGAGGTTTTTGCATGAGCCCTTCGACGGGTCTGGGCTGCAACGAGCCCCTTAACATTTTTTCGCTAAGTTTTTTGAAAAACACCCCCCTCCCCCTCCAAGTGCTAGGGTGAGGTTTTTGCATGAGCCCTTCGACGGGTCTGGGCTGCAATAAGCCCCTTAGCATTTTTTTGCTAAGTTTTTGGAAAAATGTCACCCTCCCCCTCAAAGTGCTAGGGGCGTGGTTTTCGCATAAGCCATTCGATGGGTCTGGGCTGCAACGAGCCCTTCAGCATTTTTTCGCTAAGTTTTCTGAAAAACGCCACCCTCCCCCTCAAGTGCTAGGGGCGAGGTTTTTGCATGAGCCCTTCGACGGGTCTGGGTTGCAATGAGCCCCTTAGCATTTTTTCGCTATGTTTTTTGAAAAACGCCACTCTCCCCCTCGAAGTGCTAGCGGCGAGGTTTTTGCATAAGCTGTTCGACGGGTCTGGGCTGCAACGAGCCCCTTAGCATTTTTTCGCTAAGTTTTCTGAAAAACGCCACCCTCCCCCTCGAAGTGCTAGGGGCGAGGTTTTTGCATGAGCCCTTCGACGGGTCTGGGCTGCAACGAGCCCCTTAACATTTTTTCGCTAAGTTTTTTGAAAAACACCCCCCTCCCCCTCCAAGTGCTAGGGTGAGGTTTTTGCATGAGCCCTTCGACGGGTCTGGGCTGCAATAAGCCCCTTAGCATTTTTTTGCTAAGTTTTTGGAAAAATGTCACCCTCCCCCTCAAAGTGCTAGGGGCGTGGTTTTCGCATAAGCCATTCGATGGGTCTGGGCTGCAACGAGCCCTTCAGCATTTTTTCGCTAAGTTTTCTGAAAAACGCCACCCTCCCCCACGAAGTGCTAGTGGCGACGTTTTTGCATGAGCCCTTCGATGGGTCTGGGCTACAACAAGCTCCTTAGCATTTTTTCGCTAAGTTTTTTGAAAAACGCCACCCTCCCCCTCAAAGTGATAGGGGCAAGGTTTTTGCATGAGCCCTTCGACGGGTCTAGGCTACAACGAGCCCCTTAGCATTTTTTTGCAAAGTTTTCTGAAAAACGCCACCCTCCCCCTCGAAGTGCTAGGGGTGAGGTTTTTGCATGAGCCCTTCGACGGGTCTGGGCTACAACGAGCCCCTTAGCATTTTTTTCGCTAAGTTTTTTGAAAAACGCCACCCTCCCCCTCGAAGTGCTAGGGGCGAGGTTTTTGCATGAGCCCTTCGACGGGTCAGGGCTGCAACGAGCCCCGTAGCATTTTTTTGCTAAGTTTTTTGAAAAACGCCACCCTTCCCCTCGAAGTGCTAGGGGCGAGGTTTTTGCATGAGCCCTTCATGAGTCTGGGCTGCAACGAGCCACTTAGCATTTTTTCGCTAAGTTCTTTGAAAAGATGCCACCCACCCCCTCGAAGTGCTAGGGGCGAGGATTTTGCCTGTGCCCTTCGATGGGTCTAGGCTGCAACAGCCGCTTAGCATTTTTTCGCTAAGTTTTTGGAAAAACACCACCCTCCCCCTCGAAGTGCTCGGGGCGAGGTTTTGCATGAGCCCTTCGACGGGTCTGGGCTACAACGAGCCACTTAGCATTTTTTCGCTAAGTTTTTTAAAAAATGCCACCCTCCCCCTCAAAGTGCTAGGGGCGAGGTTTTTGCATGAGCCCTTCGACGGGTCTGGGCTGCAACGAGCCCGTTAGCATTTTTTGCTATGTTTTTTGAAAAACGCCACCCTCCCCCTCAAAGTGCTAGGGGCGAGGTTTTTGCATGAGCCCTTCGACGGGTCTGGGTTGCAATGAGCCCCTTAGCATTTTTTCGCTATGTTTTTTGAAAAACGCCACTCTCCCGCTCGAAGTGCTAGCGGCGAGGTTTTTGCATAAGCTGTTCGACGGGTCTGGGCTGCAACGAGTCCCTTAGCATTTTTTCGCTAAGTTTTCGGAAAAACGCCACCCTCCCCCTCGAAGTGCTAGGGGCGAGGTTTTTGCATGAGCCCTTCGATGGGTCTGGGCTGCAACGAGCCCCATAACATTTTTTCGCTAAGTTTTTTGAAAAACACCCCCCTCCCCCACCAAGTGCTAGGGTGAGGTTTTTGCATGAGCCCTTCGACGGGTCTGGGCTGCAATGAGCCGCTTAGCATTTTTTCGCTAAGTTTTTGGAAAAATGTCACCCTCCCCCTCAAAGTGCTAGGGGCGTGGTTTTCGCATAAGCCATTCGATGGGTCTGGGCTGCAACGAGCCCGTCAGCATTTTTTCGCTAAGTTTTCTGAAAAACGCCACCCTCCCCCACGAAGTGCTAGGGGCGACGTTTTTGCACGAGCCCTTCGATGGGTCTGGGCTACAACAAGCCCCTTAGCATTTTTTCGCTATGTTTTTTGAAAAATGCGACCCACCCCCTCGAAGTGCTAGGGGCGAGGATTTTGCATGAGCCCATCGACGGGTCTGGGCTGCAACGAGCCTCTTAGCATTTTTTCGCTAAGTTTTTTGAAAAATGCCACCCTCCCCCTCGAAGTGCTAGGGGCGAGGTTTTTACTTGAGCCCTTCGACGAGTCTGGGCTGCAACGAGCCCATTAGCATTTTTTCGCTAAGTTTTTTGAAAAACGCCACCCTCCACCTCGAAGTACTAGGGGCGAGGTTTTTGCATGAGCCCTTCGACGGGTTTGGGCTGCAACGAGACCCTTAACATTTTTTCGCTATGTTTTTTGAAAAACGCCACCCACCCCCTCGAAGTGCTAGGAGCGAGGTTTTTGCATGAGCCCTTCGACGGGTCTGGGCTGCAACGAGCCCCTTAGCATTTTTTCGCTAAGTTTTTTGAAAAACGCCACCCTCTCCCTCGAAGTGCTAGGGGCGAAGGTTTTTGCATGAGCCCTTCGACGGGTCTGGGCTGCAATGAGCCCCTTAGCATTTTTTTGCTATGTTTTTGAAAAACCCACCCTCCCCCTCGAAGTGCTAGGGGCGAGGTTTTTGCATGAGCCCTTCGACGGGTCTAGGCTGCAACGAGCCCCTTAGCATTTTTTTGCTATGTTTTTTGAAAAACGCCACCCTCCCCCTCGAAGTGCTAGGGGACGAGGTTTTTGCATGAGCCCTTCGACGGGTCTGGACTACAACGAGCTCCTTAGCATTTTTTCGATAAGTTTTTGGAAAAACGCCACCCTCCCCCTCGAAGTGCTAGGTGCGAGGTTTTTGCATGAGCCCTTCGACGGGTCTAGGCTGCAACGAGCCCCTTAGCATTTTTTTGCTAAGTTTTTTGAAAAACGCCACCCTCCCCCTCGAAGTGCTAGGGGCGAGGTTTTTGCATGAGCCCTTCGATGGGTCTGGGCTGCAACGAGCCCCTTAGCATTTTTTCGCTAAGTTTTTTGAAAAACGCCACCCTCCCCCTCGAAGTGCTAGGGGCGAGGTTTTTGCATGAAGCCATTCGATGGGTCTGGGCTGCAACGAGCCCCTTAGCATTTTTTCGCTAAGTTTTTTGAAAAATGCCACCCTCCCCCTCGAAGTGCTAGGGGCGAGGTTTTTACATGAGCCCTTCGACGGGTCTGGGCTGCAACGAGCCCCTTAGCATTTTTTCGCTAAGTTTATGAAAAACGCCACCCTCCACCTCGAAGTACTAGGGGCGAGGTTTTTGCATGAACCCTTCGACGGGTCTGGGCTGCAACGAGCTCCTTAGTATTTTTTTCGCTATGTTTTTTGAAAAACGCCACCCTCCCCCTCGAAGTGCTAGGAGCGAGGTTTTTGCATGAGCCCTTCGACGGGTCTGGGCTGCAACGAGCCCCTTAGCATTTTTTCGCTAAGTTTTTTGAAAAACGCCACCCTCTCCCTCAAAGTGCTAGGGGCGAGGTTTTCGCATGAGCCCTTCGACGGGTCTGGGCTGCAATGAGCCCCTTAGCATTTTTTTGCTATGTTTTTTGAAAAACCGCACCCTCCCCCTCGAAGTGCTAGGGGCGAGGTTTTTGCATGAGCCCTTCGACGGGTCTAGGCTGCAACAAGCCCCTTAACATTTTTTTGCTAAGTTTTTTGAAAAACGCCACCCTCCCCCTCGAAGTGCTAGGGGCGAGGTTTTCGCATGAGCCCTTCGACGGGTCTGGACTGCAACGAGCCCCTTAGCATTTTTTTCGATAAGTTTTTTGAAAAACGCCACCCTCCCCCTCTAAGTGCTAGGGGCGAGGTTTTGGCATGAGCCCTTCGGCGGTTCTGGGCTGCAACGAGCCCCCTAGCATTTTTTTGCTAAGTTTTTTGGAAAATGCCACCCTCCCCCTCGAAGTGCTAGGGGCGAGGTTTTTGCAGGAGCCCTTCGACGGGTCTGGGCTGCAAT
The DNA here is from genome assembly GCA_032690845.1 of Eleusine coracana subsp. coracana. Taxonomy (NCBI): domain Eukaryota; kingdom Viridiplantae; phylum Streptophyta; class Magnoliopsida; order Poales; family Poaceae; genus Eleusine; species Eleusine coracana. The sequence continues at coordinate 12,082 of MU847935.1, forward strand.
GAGCCCCTTAGCATTTTTTCGCTAAGTTTTTAGAAAAACGTCACCCTCCCCCTCGAAGTGCTAGGGGCGAGGTTTTTGCATAAGCTGTTCGATGGGTCTGGGCTGCAACGAGCCCATTAGCATTTTTCGCTAAGTTTTCTGAAAAACGCCACCCTCCCCCTCGAAGTGCTAGGGGCGAGGTTTTCGCATGAGCCCTTCGACGGGTCTGGACTGCAACGAGCCCCTTAGCATTTTTTCGATAAGTTTTTTGAAAAACGCCACCCTCCCCCTCTAAGTGCTAGGGGCGAGGTTTTGGCATGAGCCCTTCGGCGGTTCTGGGCTGCAACGAGCCCCCTAGCATTTTTTTGCTAAGTTTTTTGGAAAATGCCACCCTCCCCCTCGAAGTGCTAGGGGCGAGGTTTTTGCAGGAGCCCTTCGACGGGTCTGGGCTGCAATGAGCCCCTTAGCATTTTTTCGCTAAGTTTTTAGAAAAACGTCACCCTCCCCCTCGAAGTGCTAGGGGCGAGGTTTTTGCATAGCCTGTTCGATGGGTCTGGGCTGCAACGAGCCCATTAGCATTTTTTCGCTAAGTTTTTCTGAAAAACGCCACCCTCCCCCTCGAAGTGCTAGGGGCGAGGTTTTTGCATGAGCCCTTCGACGGGTCTGGGCTGCAACGAGCCCCTTAACATTTTTTCGCTAAGTTTTTTGAAAAATGCCTACCCTCCCCCTCGAAGTGCTAGGGGCCGAGGTTTTTACATGAGCCCTTCGACGAGTCTGGGCTGCAACGAGCCCCTTAGCATTTTTTCGCTAAGTTTTCTGAAAAATGCCACCCTCCACCTCGAAGTACTAGTGGCGAGGTTTTTGCATGAACCCTTCGACGGGTCTGGGCTGCAACGAGCTCCTTAGTATTTTTTCGCTATGTTTTTTGAAAAATGCCACCCTCCCCCTCGAGGTGCTACGGGCGAGGCTTTTGCATAAGCCGTTCGATGGGTCCGGGCTGCAACGAGTCCCTTAGCATTTTTTCGCTAAGTTTTCTTAAAAACGCCACCCTCCCCCACGAAGTGCTAGGGGCGAGGTTTTTGCATGTGCCCTTCGATGGGTCTGGGCTGCAACAAACCCCTTAGCATTTTTTCGCTTTGTTTTTTGAAAAATGCGACCCACCCCCTCGAAGTGCTAGGGGCGAGGATTTTGCATGAGCCCTTCGACGGGTCTGGGCTGCAACGAGCCCCTTAGCATTTTTTCGCTAAGTTTTTTGAAAAACGCCACTCTCCCCCTCGAAGTGCTAGCGGCGAGGTTTTTGCATAAGCTGTTCGACGGGTCTGGGCTGCAACGAGCCCCTTAGCATTTTTTCGCTAAGTTTTCTGGAAAAACGCCACCCTCCCCCTCGAAGTGCTAGGTGCAAGGTTTTCGCATGAGCCCTTCGACGGGTCTAGGCTGCAACGAGCCCCTTAGCATTTTTTTGCTAAGTTTTTTGAAAAACGCCACCCTCCCCCTCGAAGCGTTAGGGGCGAGGTTTTTGCATAAGCCATTCGATGGGTCTGGGCTGCAACGAGCCCCTTAGCATTTTTTCGCTAAGTTTTTTGAAAAACGTCAACCTCCCCCACGAAGTGCTAGGGGCGTGGTTTTTGCATAAGCCATTCGATGGGTCTGGGCTACAACAAGCCCCTTAGCATTTTTTTCGCTAAGTTTTTTGAAAAATGTCACCATTCACCTCGAAGTGCTAGGGGCGAGGTTTTTACATGAGCCCTTCGACGAGTTTGGGCTGTAACGAGCCCCTTAGCATTTTTTCGCTAAGTTTATGAAAAAACGCCACCCTCCATCTCGAAGTACTAGGGGCGAGGTTTTTGCATGAACCCTTCGACGGGTCTGGGCTGCAACGAGCTCCTTAGTATTTTTTCGCTATGTTTTTTGAAAAACACCACCCGCCCCTTCGAAGTCCTAGGAGCGAGGTTTTTGCATGAGCCCTTCAACGGGTCTGGGCTGCAACGAGCCCCTTAACATTTTTTCGCTAAGTTTTTTGAAAAATGCCTACCTCCCCCTCGAAGTGCTAGGGCCGAGGTTTTTACATGAGCCCTTCGACGAGTCTGGGCTGCAACGAGCCCCTTAGCATTTTGTCGCTAAGTTTTCTGAAAAATGCCACCCTCCACCTCGAAGTACTAGTGGCGAGGTTTTTGCATGAACCCTTCGACGGGTCTGGGCTGCAACGAGCTCCTTAGTATTTTTTCGCTATGTTTTTTGAAAAATGCCACCCTCCCCCTCGAGGTGCTACGGGCGAGGCTTTTGCATAAGCCGTTCGATGGGTCCGGGCTGCAACGAGTCCCTTAGCATTTTTTCGCTAAGTTTTCTTAAAAACGCCACCCTCCCCCACGAAGTGCTAGGGGCGAGGTTTTTGCATGTGCCCTTCGATGGGTCTGGGCTGCAACAAACCCCTTAGCATTTTTTCGCTTTGTTTTTTGAAAAATGCGACCCACCCCCTCGAAGTGCTAGGGGCGAGGATTTTGCATGAGCCCTTCGACGGGTCTGGGCTGCAACGAGCCCCTTAGCATTTTTTCGCTAAGTTTTTTGAAAAACGCCACTCTCCCCCTCGAAGTGCTAGCGGCGAGGTTTTTGCATAAGCTGTTCGACGGGTCTGGGCTGCAACGAGCCCCTTAGCATTTTTTCGCTAAGTTTTCTGGAAAACGCCACCCTCCCCCTCGAAGTGCTAGGTGCAAGGTTTTCGCATGAGCCCTTCGACGGGTCTAGGCTGCAACGAGCCCCTTAGCATTTTTTTGCTAAGTTTTTTGAAAAACGCCACCCTCCCCCTCGAAGCGTTAGGGGCGAGGTTTTTTGCATAAGCCATTCGATGGGTCTGGGCTGCAACGAGCCCCTTAGCATTTTTTCGCTAAGTTTTTTGAAAAACGTCAACCTCCCCCACGAAGTGCTAGGGGCGTGGTTTTTGCATAAGCCATTCGATGGGTCTGGGCTACAACAAGCCCCTTAGCATTTTTTCGCTAAGTTTTTGAAAAATGTCACCATTCACCTCGAAGTGCTAGGGGCGAGGTTTTTACATGAGCCCTTCGACGAGTTTGGGCTGTAACGAGCCCCTTAGCATTTTTTCGCTAAGTTTATGAAAAACGCCACCCTCCATCTCGAAGTACTAGGGGCGAGGTTTTTGCATGAACCCTTCGACGGGTCTGGGCTGCAACGAGCTCCTTAGTATTTTTTCGCTATGTTTTTTGAAAAACACCACCCGCCCCTTCGAAGTCCTAGGAGCGAGGTTTTTGCATGAGCCCTTTGACGGGTCAGGGCTGCAACCAGTCCCTTAGCATTTTTTTCGCTAAGTTTTTTGAAAAATGCCATCCTCTCCCTCAAAGTGCTAGGGGCGAGGTTTTCGCATGAGCCCTTCGACGGGTCTGGGCTGCAATGAGCCCCTTAGCATTTTTTTGCTATGTTTTTTGAAAAACCCCACCCTCCCCCTCGAAGTGCTAGGGGCGAGGTTTTTGCATGAGCCCTTCGACGGGTCTAGGCTGCAACGAGCCCCTTAACATTTTTTTGCTAAGTTTTTTGAAAAACGCCACCCTCCCCCTCGAAGTGCTAGGGGCGAGGTTTTCGCATGAGCCCTTCGACGGGTCTGGACTGCAACGAGCCCCTTAGCATTTTTTCGATAAGTTTTTTGAAAAACGCCACCCTCCCCCTCTAAGTGCTAGGGGCGAGGTTTTGGCATGAGCCCTTCGGCGGTTCTGGGCTGCAACGAGCCCCCTAGCATTTTTTTGCTAAGTTTTTTGGAAAATGCCACCCTCCCCCTCGAAGTGCTAGGGGCGAGGTTTTTGCAGGAGCCCTTCGACGGGTCTGGGCTGCAATGAGCCCCTTAGCATTTTTTCGCTATGTTTTTAGAAAAACGTCACCCTCCCCCTCGAAGTGCTAGGGGCGAGGTTTTTGCATAAGCTGTTCGATGGGTCTGGGCTGCAACGAGCCCATTAGCATTTTTTCGCTAAGTTTTCTGAAAAACGCCACCCTCCCCCTCGAAGTGCTAGGGGCGAGGTTTTTGCATGAGTCCTTCAACGGGTCTGGGCTGCAACGAGCCCCTTAACATTTTTTCGCTAAGTTTTTTGAAAAATGCCTCCCTCCCCCTCGAAGTGCTAGGGCCGAGGTTTTTACATGAGCCCTTCGACGAGTCTGGGCTGCAACGAGCCCCTTAGCATTTTTTCGCTAAGTTTTCTGAAAAATGCCACCCTCCACCTCGAAGTACTAGTGGCGAGGTTTTTGCATGAACCCTTCGACGGGTCTGGGCTGCAACGAGCTCCTTAGTATTTTTTCGCTATGTTTTTTGAAAAATGCCACCCTCCCCCTCGAGGTGCTACGGGCGAGGCTTTTGCATAAGCCGTTCGATGGGTCCGGGCTGCAACGAGTCCCTTAGCATTTTTTCGCTAAGTTTTCTTAAAAACGCCACCCTCCCCCACGAAGTGCTAGGGGCGAGGTTTTTGCATGTGCCCTTCGATGGGTCTGGGCTGCAACAAACCCCTTAGCATTTTTTCGCTAAGTTTTTTGAAAAACACCCCCCTCCCCCTCCAAGTGCTAGGGTGAGGTTTTTGCATGAGCCCTTCGACGGGTCTGGGCTGCAATGAGCCCCTTAGCATTTTTTCGCTATGTTTTTGGAAAAAATGTCACCCTCCCCCTCAAAGTGCTAGGGGCGTGGTTTTCGCATAAGCCCTTCGATAAGTCTGGGCTGCAACGAGCCCCTAAGCATTTTTTCCCTATGTTTTTTCAAAAACGCCACCCTCCCCCTCGAAGTGCTAGGTGCGAGGTTTTGCATGAGCCCTTCGACGGGTCTAGGCTGCAACGAGCCGCTTAGCATTTTTTTGCAAAGTTTTCTGAAAAACGCCACACTCCCCCTCGAAGTGCTAGGGGCGAGGTTTTTGCATGAGCCCTTCGACGGGTCTGGGCTGCAACGAGCCCCTTAGCATTTTTTTTGCTAAGTTTTTTGAAAAACGCCACCCTCCCCCTCGAAGTGCTAGGGCCGAGGTTTTGGCATGAGCCCTTCGACGGGTCTGGGCTGCTACGAGCCCCTTAGCATTTTTTTGCTATGTTTTTGAAAAACGCCACCCTCCATCTCGAAGTGCTAGGGGCGAGGATTTTGCATGAGCCCTTCGATGAGTCTAGGCTGCAACGAGCCCCTAAGCATTATTTCGCTATGTTTTTTCAAAAACGCCACCCTCCCCCTCGAAGTGCTAGGTGCGAGGTTTTGCATGAGCCCGTCAACGGGTCTGGGCTGCAATGAGCTCCTTAGCATTTTTTCGCTAAGTTTTTGAAAAACGCCACCCTCCCCCTCGAAGTGATAGGGGCAAGGTTTTTGCATGAGCCCTTCGACGGGTCTAGGCTACAACGAGCCCTTGGCATTTTTTTGCAAAGTTTTCTGAAAAAACGCCACCCTCCCCCTCGAAGTGCTAGGGGCGAGGTTTTTGCATGAGCCCTTCGACGGGTCTGGGCTACAACGAGCCCCTTAGCATTTTTTTTCGCTAAGTTTTTGAAAAACGCCACCCTCCCCCTCGAAGTGCTAGGGGCGAGGTTTTTGCATGAGCCCTTCGATGAGTCTGGGCTGCAACGAGCCCCTAAGCATTTTTTCACTATGTTTTTTTCAAAACGCCACCCTCCCCCTCGAAGTGCTAGGTGCGAGGTTTTGCATGAGCCCGTCAACGGGTCTGGGCTGCAATGAGCTGCTTAGCATTTTTTTCGCTAAGTTTTTTGAAAAACGCACCCTCCCCCTCGAAGTGATAGGGGCAAGGTTTTTGCATGAGCCCTTCGACGGGTCGAGGCTACAACGAGCCCCTTAGCATTTTTTTTGCAAAGTTTTCTGAAAAATGCCAACCCTCCCCCGCGAAGTGCTAGGGGCGAGGTTTTTTGCATGAGCCCTTCGACGGGTCTGGGCTACAACGAGCCCTTAGCATTTTTTTCGCTAAGTTTTTGAAAAACGCCACCCTCCCCCTCGAAGTGCTAGGGGCGAGGTTTTTGCATGAAGCCCTTCGACGGGTATGGGTTGCAATGAGCCCCTTAGCATTTTTCGCTATGTTTTTTGAAAAACGCCACCCTCCCCCTCGAAGTGCTAGGGGCGAGGTTTTTGCATGAGCCCTTCGATGGGTCTGGGCTACACGAGCCCCTTAGCATTTTTTTTGCTAAGTTTTTTGAAAAACGCCACCCTCCCCCTCGAAGTGCTAGGGGCGAGGTTTTTGCATGAGCCCTTCGACGGGTCTGGGCTGCAATGAGCCCCTTAGCATTTTTTCGCTAAGTTTTTTGGAAAAATGTCACCCTTCCCCCTCAAAGTGCTAGGGGCGTGGTTTTTGCATAAGCCCTTTGATGAGTCTGGGCTGCAACGAGCCCCTAAGCATTTTTTCCCT